>OZ012738.1:93421431-93701067 GCA_963859935.3 Lathyrus sativus
AGAGAAATTGTCAAGCAAGACTCGACCATTGAGATATGAACTCAAATGGGATGTACTAAAATAACCGTCTTCCACGAGGATTAAACTCTGTGGGGAAATGGAAATATTGCGCTCTTTTTGCCTAGGGCTGACAACTCTACTTGGAAGGATAAGACAAGCCCAGTCACTTGGGGATAAACACGACCAAAGTGATAGAACAAACAAACACAAAGATTCAAAAAAATGCACATGTTATGCTATCTATCTATATGTTATGTGTATGCTTATGCTGACAAAACAAGCAAGGGAAAGCAATCGGAGGTGAAATAAACATCTCGAAACAAAAAAAACCCGACCAAACTTCAAAGATAGAAGCACCACTGGGGATAGGTGGAGAACCAAATATGGGATTACAATCCTGCTTTAGGGCTTCAAAATTTCTCTCTGGGGAATATAAAACATTCCACTTGGGGATAGAACGCCTTAATCTTTCTTGAAGGAATTGTCCTGTTGAAAATGAGAGTAAAGATCTACCAAGAGAAGATCACACTCATAATTGGAGAAAACCACGGACAAAATAAATATCCGCTTCATTGGAGAGAATGTCATGACGACCTAGAGTAAAAAAAAAATACCGGGGACATGAAAAATGTTGTGAAATTGCTGAAAATTTGTATTGAAGATTGCGTAATGGTAATCGCCATTTGAACAATAGTTTGTTGCACATGAATAAGATAATATTTGGTTCTCAAATACCCCAAGGCCTATGGTTATGAGAAGAAGTCGTTCCAAGAGGATTTTACAGAAAACACGGCGTCCAACATGCCCCATAGTTTTCAAACTCTCTGGAGAGATTCGCGGAATCTCGACGTATCTAGCCCTGATTGATGGCATTATGACTGAGTCTTCAAAAAAACAATTCTTTTAGAAAGTCAAAATTGCATTAGAACAGACCATTTGGAAATAACCTGCCCAAGGTCAACAGAGTCTTCAAATTTTAACTGGTGATGCCTTCACGTAATCTTTCTAAGACATCAAGCAAGGTTAGCAAGTCCGAAATGTTAATTTCGAAACTGTTAATGCAACACCCATTTGTCTTGAAGTTTTTGAAAAGAGATATCACGATAACTTGTGACCGAAATCACTAGTTAGGATATAAATTAATTTTTTTATAAAGCCAACGAAAATCGAGCATAGCTCAATAGGAGTCAGGAAACGTTATCTCACTGAGTATGCTTTCGAAGTAAATCTTACTTCAATTAGGACTTTTGAAGGTTATATCTAGGCTTAGTTTACGATTTTTAAAACAAAGGAATAAGGGTCAAAACTTATTTGTACCCACCCATCTTTTGAAAGATGTTCACTATTTTTTTGAAAGCTGAGTGTTCAATTAAGCTGATTGACAATTGCCCTGCCCCAGGTTAAAAGGTTGAATTTTGAAAAAGGTTAAAAAGGATTTAACTTCCTTATATCTCTAGTGTTTGAGAGGTTTGAAATAATGCCTTACATCATCAGTAGGGTTTTGTTCAAAAGCATACAACAGGAGACCTTGCGTTTTACTTCGTCCTCCTCCTTCCAATTCTTCACCAAAGTGAGGAAAGATTGGGTAAAAGTTGGCATTATAAGTTATGAAATAATTTACGAGTGAAACGAATGGATTTCTTCAAGACAAACACTTATTGCATTACTTATTCAAAGTAACAAGTTCTTACATGCTAATTATACTTTTAATCAAAGAAACAAAAGTAATTATGAGCAGACAAGATAAACAATATGATGAGAGCCCTTCTCAGTATCTTCTGGAGTTTTCACTTATATCAGCGTAACGGTATTCCGTTCATGACCGGGTTTCCTCCTTTGAAAGTCAGCACTTCGTCATCTATCATTTCTTGAACTTTCTCTTGAAAAACCTTGCACTCTTCAATCGAATGCCCCAACACTCCATCATGAAATTCACAGCTGGCGTTTGAGTTGAACCACAGTGGGTGAGACTTCTTGATTCTAGTTTTTCTGGGCGTCATTACCGAGTTTCTAGAAAAATAAGACCATAGCTAAGGGTAAGTCATTGGGATAAGATCAAACCAGCGAGTTTCTTCTTTCGGAATATCCAGAGGTATCTTCTGATTCTGAAACCGTCTTCGAACCTGCCGATTCTGATGTTGATATGGAGATGTCAATCTTCGTTTATGAGGTATTCTTTGCTTGTGCTGAACAGGCACTGTATACCGGTGTTGAGGATAAAATACTGGAACTGAATCTGGCAGGATTTGAGAGGGATCCCCAAATTGCATTAGCATCGACACTCCCTTCCTCTTGGGAATCACTAACTGAATCTTCTTCATTAGCTTGGTCATCTTGAATTCTTCCACTTTTGAGTGCACTTTCGATGTTTACTCCGACTTCTATAATTTTGGAGAAATCTAATGGCACAACCCCCCACCATCTTATCATAATAAGAGTCTGACCGTGTTCTTAGAAACATCTTGCTTAATTTTTTCTCTTGCAGTGGAGGATGAACTTAGGCTGCCAACTCTTTCCATCGTTGAGCATATTCCCTGAAAGATTCATTGTCGTTCTTACTCATACTCATCAGTTGGTCACTATCTGGAGCGATATCCAAATTGTAATTATACTGTTTCACGAAAGCATCGGCTAAGTTTCTCCAAGACTGAATGTGATTCCTTTGTAGCTTCATATACCATATCAAGGATGCCCCAGATAAGCTTTCTTGAAAGCAGTGCATCATCAGTTTGTCGTTGTCAATATAAGCAGTCATCTTTCGACAAAACATCGTCAAATGGTATCTTGGACAACTAGTACCCTTGTATACTTCAAAGACAGGCATCTTGAACTTTGGAGGAATAATTACGCCTGGAACTAGACATAAGTCATGAGCATCAATATCAGATGCATTAGCTCCTTTCATTATTTTCAATTGTTCTTTAAGATCACAAAATTCTTTCTCCATTTCTATGAATTTAGGATCATCCATCTTTTTATCGATACGGACATTCTGAAGATTAGGTATGGGCTGTGGAAATCGGGAAACTCTTTCATCAACTTGACCAACCAGGTTATCTTGAACAGGCTGAGGTTGTGTAGAAACATCCACTTGTTGAACATTATTGTCAGAGGGAAGATCAAATAACGGATTGGTCACAACTCTGAAATCAGTCATGGGATCCATATCTTTGTTTTCTTTACTATCCTTTAGTAATACTTCGAGCTTGGTCAGATGGTCGAGATGTCAGCTGAGAGACAAAGACAGAAGACCGGATGAGCATGGGTAGAAAAGAGACACATGCATATGCAAATGCTAAATGCAGGGTGCTATGCATAAATGAAGGGTTTCATGGAACTCAAGTTTTTTTTTATAAACGTCACAGAGTACCAAAGAAATAAATCATTTATTATTATTTTTTATAATGGATTACAAGGAAACATTCTTATAAGGGTCCTGCCATAATAGCTAAATAAAAGCTAAAAAATCCCTAAGGATGTCCTTCATCGTGCTTGTTGATATACTTCTCTAACCGGATCGTCTTGAGGATAAGTTGTCCGCGATCGACCTCTAAGGAGTGGTGTGATAGAGGAAAATAAATCCTCTATCTCTGGTTGGAAAATAAGGAAGGAAGCCCTTGTTTACTTGGATCTTCAATGTTGATGAAAGTTTCTTTTGAACTTCTATTGATCCTCAATAATAAGGGAAGCCTTTTGTATTTGTCTTTTGATTCTTCAATTAGTCCCTTAACTTCCTTAGGTCACCCAAGTTAGGACTCTTAAAAGAATATTTCAAAATATTTTCTTTTGTAATCCCTATTGGTTCTATAATGTTTATAAATAAACTCGGGATTCCATGAAACCAATGCAATATGATGCTTTATGGATGCAACAAACACAAGTAAGCACATAAGGACACAAAGGTAAACAAACAAGGGAGACCCTAGGTTTGCAACGAGCATGGAGCCAAATGGTATACCCATTCTCAAAGGATGTGGACTAAAGGTTGATTGTACCTGTAGAACAAGGTTCTAAAGAGTTCCCAAAATCATTAGTCCATCTTTCGGATATTATCAATTTCCCAACTACTCGGTGATTAATAATATTCTCAAGAGAACTTCTTTTGAGTGTAGCATCACGTAGCACTATTTCGGGAGTACTCCCTTATAGTCCCGCACTACATCCTAATAAAGGCCAAAGTGAGGTTAAAGGTAACTACGATCCTCAATATCACAGGCTCCAATCGAAAATAGTGAATGTTTTCACGTGTACTCGTTCAACAGTACCATTTTCGAGAGGGCCTCAATTGAGCGTGATTCTCAAGTCAACTTGGTCAGGATTCGACTCCCTATAAGCCTTGTCGAATATATCATAATCCTATCTTATGTTCACTCAAGTCTGGGTGTAGGACTTTGTCTCACCACTCAAGAGTTTCAACCTAAAGGAAATAAACAAACAAGTATACAAGTAAACAATTAAGCAAGTATAAGCAAATATAAACAAACATAAAAGCAAGTTAGGGAAACCCACTGAGGTCCCCAGTGAAGTCGCCATTTCTGTCGCGGTGAAATTTGGATACCAAGCTATTGATGAGCTTGAATCCTAATTCATTTGCAACCGAACTTTGATTTGTCCAAAGGAAGGGAAAAAGATCAAAATACCCACAATGAAATGCAAATGCAAGCTAGAGAGTTATAGGTTCGGGGGTTGGTTAAACTTAGGGAAGGTGCTAGCATCCTATGTTTCTATAGTACTCTACAGGAACCTCTTGTTTTATGTTTGTTTATTGCTAAGGGTTATCTGCTTAAGGGTGAAAGACCTAGGGGTTTATTTTTAAGTATACTCGATAAGATATCGCATCTTATGCCTACATATCCTGACGGGAGTGGAATCAGAGTATCTGTAGTTCCCCTAAAGGGTTTGAGGAGCTCTTTGACTGTGGTCAAAGTTCCTACGGGATAAAGGTAGTTGATTGATTGGGTTTAGGAGAAAATATGAGTTGTCATTTTAAGGGAGATTACTTGATTTAAACCACCACAACTTTGTAGGAAAATAGTCTTTGCATCGTCTTAAGAGAAGGGCTCAAGTACTCGAAATTTAATCGACAAGTATGCCATTATCTCTCTTAAGGCAAAGTCCCTACATATTGATTGAAATGTTACGGGGTAGGAGTTTTATCTCACTTAAGATGATTAACATCTTATTCTCTAATGTGTTTGAATAATGTTGAATGAGTTGATTGTTTTGTTTTCCTATGTTGTAAAGATAAAAGGTCCTCCTTATGGGGTAGGATCTATCCTAAAAGATCAACTTAAATGGGATCAATGATCATAGGGGAATATGATGCAAATGAGATGCATACGCACAATTGTTTAAGTTATGCGCAGATTCTTCCTTTGGACGCTATGCATTGCGATAGAATAAATGCGGAAATGATAAATTGCGGAAAATAAAGGCATATAAATAAATCCATACACAAACGCATGAAAGCGCTAAGTGAGCGTGTGAATTGGGCGTATGTGAGTGAAAGTGTGGATACGCAAGCGTGCACGATAAATGTTGATTGATTAGAGAAAGGTTGAATTGATTTTAGGAAAGTTATATTGATTTATGATAAATTATGAGAAATATGTTTGATTTATTAGTGAAGTTAAGTTAAATTATTAGAGGGAATTAATTGGTAGAAATTACCTTTGTTGGCGAAGGTAGAAAGGATTATATTTTTTTAGTCAAATTAATTATGAAATGAAAAGGTTTTGAAAATATAAAAGGAGTTTACTAAATAAGTTGGTTTTAATTATTATTAAAAAAAAGTTTATTAGTTATTATTTATATAAAAGGAGTTATATTAAAATAAAATAAAAAAGGTTATATTAAAAGTGCAAGTTATTTTTTAAATTATAAAATAGTTTTCTATTAAAAATGGTTTTTTAAAAATAACAAAATAAAATAGGTTATTTTTAAATTATGAGGAAAGGGTTTTGTTATTAAAAGAATTATATTGAGTTGCTTTTAAAAGGTTAATTAAAAGGTTGATTAGTGGGTTTTATTGGTTTAATTATAAAAAATTGATTAAGGTTATAGCTAGATTAATTAAGTTGATATTAAGTGCTGATTAATGGATTAATTGGGGTTAATTAATTAATAAAAGTGATGATTAGGTTAATTTAAAACAGATTAAAAGGTTGATTAAATGGATAATGAAGGGGCGGATGGATCTAACGCGAAGAGGGTAATGAGGGTTCACGGTGGGCTGCACGTGTGTAACGTAGGATGTGGATCCGTTGGAGATCAGTGGGTGTGTGCGTGAGGGTACATGGTACTACCACGGGTGCGTATGCGTATGATTGCAAGGTAAAAAAAATGCAGAAAACAAAACAATCAAATCCCTAAATCCCTAATTCGTTCATCTTCTCTCCATTCCCGATTTCTCTCGATCGCCAATTCTTCTCGCCGTGCCTCTCTCGTCTCTCTTTCAGCTTCTTCGATTTCTGCCATCTCTTTCTCCTTCTATTTTTTCGTCTCATTCTTCAATTTCTCTCTTTTGAACCCCTATAAAACAAACACAAATCAATAGATTAATAATGTTAGTGAACAATATAACTCATGATTTAAAGATGGATTTCTCGCAGAATTTCGGTTGTGGTAGTTGACGGCGGCTGATTCGCGGCAAAGACTTGGACGGATGGCTGACGGATGAGGTTTCATTGTGCGATTCGCAGCAATTCGGCCGGTGACTCTTCGCGGCGACGGAAAGAAACTCAAAGATAAGTTCTTCGCTTTCCCTTTTTTACGAATTGGCTTTTCTAGGGTTTGATTTGTGATTTCTGAATTTGGGATTTTTTGTGTGAATGTTGTGGACTCTAGCTGTATGTGTGTCGGTCCCCTTCATCTCAATTTCTCCTTCTTTCTTATAGTAACTTAGAAAAACTATGAATTGAATGGGTGGAGTAATGTAGTCGGGTCTTGTTTTGGTAAGAAGTTGAATGGTCATGAAAGGTTTTTTTCAAGGTAGTTATGTGATTTCCTTTCTTGTTGAAGCTTGCTTTGGAAAAAAAGTTGGTCATAGATGAGTTTTTCCAATTCAAACGAACCTGTTTGAGCCTGTTTATGTTCAATTACGTGTAATAACGTTGAACTTGAATATGTTTCTGTCTTAATTATATTTCTTCTTTTTCTCAGCCAACTTCTGCGTGAAAGAATTGCTGGTGTTGGAGCTTCTCACTGTTGATTGAAAGCTAGAATTGCAAGTTTTGAATCGTGGAGTAAGACTGATGTCAAGCTACAAATCTTGATAGCAGGCTAATGGGGTGATAACTCTTTACCGGATCCTCTTTCAAAGGTGGTTTGCATCCTTCAAGTTAATTAGGAACAAGTTCTGTAGGCTACTTGATAGCAACTTTCAAATTCTCATCCCAATTTCTATGTTGAGATCTTTGTTCAATCAGTAGACTTTCTCATAGTTTTTTTTCTTTGTACAGGGCATAAAATACTCAAGCTCCAAGAGCTTTAAATTGCTGACTTCATGGAAATCCTTTACGGTGGAGTTCTTTGGTTTTTGGATTCTCCCGACTGCGAAGAACTGTACCGGGCATAATCTCACACATAGTAAATAGCACCATACTCTTGCTGAAAGAAAAAGGAGTGCGATATAGAGTCTACGGTCTTATTGCTCTGTATGATTGAATCGTAAGTGAACTTTCCTCCGAGTTCGCGTTTAACATGTTAACTAAAGAATTCCTATCTTGATTGATGTCTTGCAAACTTCTAATGGAAATAATCTCACAAATTTTTGTCTTCCAATCTTATTCAGGTTGCCCCGATGTTCCGGTATGCATTAATTCGACCAGAACACGGTCTTTGGTTTAGTATCTCCCGTCATTGTCCTTGTCTGAAGTGGTTTTCATTTTTAGCATGGAGCAAATGGCGGAACTTTTAGTATTGGACCAGAGTTTTCCATGTTTGAACTACTTAGGATCTTTCTTGTAAAAAAGTTATATCATTGGAATTATGTATGAATTCTCATGATTTTGCATAGCTTTAATCAGAGGGACGGACTTGGCGTGTTGCTGCTGTTGTGGGAGTTGAAGCGAATTCTTTGCTGTAAACGGCAGTTTTCAGATTTGGCATACTCTAGTTAGCAGGTGATTCCATCAAAGCCGAATTTGGTATTTACGCACGGAGTTGTACCGACACTGATTTTTGTGATGTTTTCCATCTATCGTCCGCTCCTGCACGTAATATATTCTTGGTATTTGGTTTGGTGCAGAATATCTATGTTTCACCAAAAAAGTTGCAACCTCTTTTATTGGACCCAAATCTCTTATATCTTTCTTCTCAGTTGGTATGAATCTCACCCTTACATTTTGTAACTGCAAATATTTGTCTTTGAATGCAGAATCATGCGCTCGGAATTCAAATTCTTTCCAATCCGAGGGATAAATGCAAGAATATCCGTCTGAAGAGTCGACAAAAGCTCTATTTCTGTCTGGTATTTCTACAAAAACAAGACATCAGCAAAGATTAATTTTGTTGGCTGCAAACTTGCTGCTAATGCTCCTATGCCCAAGAGTAGAGGTCTTCTCAAGCTCTTACTTTCTGAACTTAAAGATGTTTCCCTTGAACAAGAGACATTGTTAGAAGATGAAGTTGGAGTGTTCCGAAGCAACCAATTTGAATGTGGCAAGTTTAGTTTATAGGATAAGGAAGGTGAAGTCCATGTTAAAGAGCAGGAAGAAAGTACCATAGTGAAGAGTGGTTTAGAGGTTGAGTTTTGAGATGGAATGAAATATTGGAGGGATAGTAAGTAGAATTTAGACCATGTGATATGGTTAGAAGCTTGTGGCCATGTGACAATGAAACATGTTTTTTTCTTCTTATTTTCTTATGTTATTTGACATAGGATTGGATAATGTCATATTATTCATTGTGCTTTATAGAGTTTAGAGAAACTGGGCCGGATCAACTTAGTATTGATGCTTGAGTTTTAATTTTTATCATGACCATTAATCTTTGAAGGTCATTTGTGATGCTTTGAATTAATCACCAAATATCTCGGTACAAAACCTTCTTGAGCTTTTTGTATTTTGTGATCTTGGATTAAAATTTTGGTGCACCAACAAACTCCTTGCTTTTGAACCTTAACGCCTAACCTCAAATCAAATCCTTAAATCATCATCGTTCGGGGCATCGATAAAGGGGAATTAAATTCTTTAATAAAACAAAGACTCATGTCCCTTAGATCCAACTTCTCTTCATGAGTACGCACTGAAACTTTTAGGAGATACAGACAGAACCTCTGATTTAAACCATATCAAACCTAACTGACCCTCTTTAGATTTGTGAGAATGGATGTTGGTCCATTAGGGGTTACCGCATCTGCACCAGTTGGTTAGTCTCAAAAAAACATAAATATTAAAATAAAGGCAAATTACGATAGAAAATACGCAAAAAGAGGTGGGATCCTACGGTCAAAATTAGGGTGCAACAGTTAGCTTCTTTCATCATCTTCAATTGTTCCTCGAGATTACGAAATCCTTTCTCAACTGCTATAATTCTAGGATCATCCACCTTTATCTTAGCATGAATATTCTGAGGATTTTGCATACTTTGTGGAAACTGGGAAACTCTTTCATCAACTTGACTAACCATATTGTCTTGCACATGCTGAGGTTGCGTAAGAACATCCACTTGTTGAACATTGTCATTAGAGGGAAGATCAAACATCAAATTAGTCGTCACTCTAAAGCTAGTCATGGGATCCATATCTTTCGTTCTCTTTACTATCCTTCAGTAATACTTCGAGCTTGGTTAGATGGTCAAGATGTCAGCTGACAAGACAAAGACAAAAAGCCGAATGAGGACGCAGAGGAGAAGAGACACATGCACATGCAAAATGCAGAATGCAGGATGCTATGCAAGAATTCAGAATGCAGAAATGAAAAGTTTTATGGAACTCGAGTATTTATAAACATTACAGAATTCTAAAGAGAAATTCATTTATTATTTTTTGATAGAGGATTACAAATATTCTTATAAGAGTCCTGACCTAATAGTTAAATAAAAGCTAATAAAGTCCTAAGGAAGTCTTGTATCATGTTTCTTGATTTACTTTTTCGATTGCACCTTCTCGAAGATAAATTGTCCATGATCAGCCTCCAAGAATTAGTTTGATAAAGGAAAATAAATCCTTCATCTCTCTTCTTTTCTTGCTGGTAAGGAAGGAAGAAAGCCCTTGTTTACTTGGATCTTCAATATTGATGAAAGTATTTTGAACTTCTGTTGATCTTCAATGATAATGGAAGCCTTTTGTATTTGTCTTTTGATTCTTCAATTAATGCCCTTAACTTCCTTAGGTCATCCAAGTTAGGACTCTTAAAAGAATATTTCAAAAATATTTTTCTTTTGTAATCCCTATTGGTGCTATAATGTTTATAAATAAACTCGGGATTCCGCGAAACCAATGCAATATGATGCTATATGGATGCAACTAACACAAGTAAGCATACAGATGCACAAAGATAAACAAACAAGGGGACCCTAGGTTTGCAACGAGCATGGGGCCAGAGGGTATACCCATTCCCAAGGGACGTGGACTAAAGGTTGATTGTACCTGCAGAACGAGCTTCTAAGAAATTTCTCAAAGTCATTAGTCCATGTTTCGGATATTATCAATTTCCCGACTGACTCGATGATTAATAATATCCTCAAGAGAACCTATTTTGAGTGTAGCATCGCGTATCAACTATTTCGGGACTACTCCCTCATAGTCATTGCACTACGTCCTAATAAAGGCCAAAGTGGGGTTAAAGGTAACTACGGTCCTCAGTATCATGGACTCCAATCGAAAATAGTAAAAGTTTTCACGACTATACTCGTTCAATCGAACCATTTTAGAAAGGGTCTTAACTGAGCGGCAATTCTCGAGTCAACTTGGTCGGGACTCACTCCCTATAAGCCTCGTCGAATATATCACCATCCTATCTTAATTTCACTCAAGTCCGGGTGTAGGAATTTTTCTCACCACTCAAAGACATCATCCCAAAAAGCAATAAAACAAATATACAAATAAGCAATTAAGAAAATATATAACAAGCATAATAAACAAGTTAGGGAAACCCACTGAAGAGAGTCCCCAGTGAAGTCGTCATTTCTGTCGCAATGAAATTGGATACCAAGCTATTGATGAGCTTGAATCTTAATTCATTTGCAACCGGTCTTTAATTTGTCCAAAGGAAGGGAAAAAGATCGAATTACCCACAATGCAATGCAAATGCAAAGGTTAGAGAGTTATAGGTTCGGGGGTTGGTTAAACTTAGGGAAGGTGCTAGCATGCTAAGTTTCTGTAGTACTCTACAGGAACCTCTTGTTTTATGTTATTTATTGCTAAGGTTTATCTGTTTAAGGATGAAAGACCTAGGGGTTTAATTCTAAGTATACTCGACAAGATATCGCATCTTGTGCCTACATATCCTGACGGGAGTGGAATCAGAGTATTTGTAGTTCCCCTAAAGGGTTTATGGAGTTCTTTGACTGTGGTCAAAGTTCCTACGGGATAAGGGTAGTTGATTGATTGAGTCTAGGAGAAAAGACGAGTTGTCATCTCGAGGGAGAAGACTTGACTTAGCCACCATAACTTGTAGGAAAATTGATTGTATTGTTGTGAGGCAGGAGATTTATATCTCGACTGTCAAGATGACTCATGTCTTATTCTCTATTGTGTTTGAAAAGTTTGATTGAGTGGTTGAATATTGTTCATCTAAGTTGTAAAAAGAAAAAGGTCCTCCTATGGGTAGGATCTATCTTAGAAAAGATCGACTTGAATGGGATCAAGGATCAACGGGGATTATGATGCAAATGAGATGCATACGCGCAAGTTTTACGTTACACGCAAGTTCTTCCTTTGGACGTTATGCAAGGCGATAAAATAAAATGACGATAAAGGTAAATTGCAGATAAAGCATACACAAACGCATGAAAGCGCTAAAGTGTGTGAATTGTGCATATGTGAACGGAGTCGGAGCGAAGACAAAAGTGTGCATGATTGATTTACTTACGATATTTTGGGCGAAATGTTGTATTAGAGGGTTAATTGCCCTTATTAGTTTTAATAAAAGTTTTAGATGATAAATTAATTTGAGAAAAGTTATTTGATTTATTATTTTTTAGTGAGATTAATTTTAGGAAAAGTTGAATTTAATTATATTAGTTTTAAAAAAGTTATAGATTATTAAATTAATTAAACTGCTAGTTAGAAATAAAATAAGCAAGTGATTTAAAAAAGGTTTTTAATATTAACATGGTTTTAGTTATTATTATAAAAAAAAGGTTATTATTAAAATTCAAGTTATTTAGAAAAATAGATTTTTGTGAGCAATTATATATTATTTAATAAAGGGTGAATAAAATAAAAATGAATTATTTAATAAAGGATTGATAAATTAAATAAGAGTTAATTAGGAAAAAAAGGTTAATTAAACAAATGGATTATTAGTTATTTTAATTAAATAAAAGGGCTGATTAATAAAAGGTTTAAATATTGGTTAATTAATAAAAAAAAAGGTAGGTTGATTTTAAATAAAATAGATTTAGTTGGTTTAAATTAAAAACTGATTAGAAAAGATAATTTGGTTAATTAGTTAAAAAAAGGTATTGATTAGGTTGATTAAATAAAGCGGAGGATTAAGAGGGTTAATTAAGGTTAGTGGGTGGATTAAGGTTGATTAGGTGTGGATGCGCAGGAGAGGGTTTACCGTGGGCATGCAATGTTGGCCGTGTGATGAGATCCGTTGGAGATCAGTGGGTTGTGTGCGTGAGGATGTACGGGGTTGTGGTGTGTGAGCATACATTAGATTACAATAACATAAAACCAAAATGAAGACCCTAATCCCCTTTGGTTTCCCCCTTCCGCCTCCAATCTCTTCTCTTCTTTCTCTTTTCTCCTCTTCACATTTCATCTCCTTCTTGCTCTATTTCTCTGCACAAATCATAAATCAAACAAATCAAACAACGTTAAATTGTTAGTAATGGAAATTCTCACGGTTTGATGTGGATTCTGGTTTTTGTAAGGGGGTCTTCGATGGTGGACGACGGCAGTGATGTCGATGGGTTTTGCGGCGAAAGTTATTGAGGTTCGCGGACGGAGGCGCGAGGACGAAGGTGTTGACGCTGATTTGGGGAGTTGAGATATTGATTTGCGATTGGGGCGAGAGCTTTTGGAGGAAGCTCGTGGGTTATGGCGATTCGCAGTTCGCGGTGGATGGAAAGGCGATTCCCCGCGAAGCCTCACAAAGATAAGTTCTCTCTTTTACGATTTGATTTGGGATTGTGATTTTATTTTTGGGTCCCTTCTCTTTGCTTTCTGAATCCCTTTTATAGACACACAGTGGTTGCTAAGAATTGATGGACTGTTGATGAGGTTTCCATTCTCGCTCTAACATGTCGGGATATGTTTTGAAAATCTGATTTGCTTTATCCTTTTGAAAATGAACTTCCAAATTTGTGTATTCCTGTTTTGGCAAGTTTGAACGGCTGCTTAGGAAAGTTTGAATTTAGCACGTGTTCCTCTTTTATGCAGAATACCGATGATGTTCTGTTCTGTCTGTAGTTGTGTCGTTGATGCTATGTGCTGAAGAGAAAAAAAACGCTCTCTAATGTTGATTGTGGAGGGAGAGTCGGAGACGGTGGTGAGAAACCGAAGAGGAATTTGGAGATGTATTCCCATAATTCGTTTGGTAAGTGCGGAGATGAATCATTTAGTGTTGCCATTGCATTTGGTAGAATAGATTGGGATGCTGGTGTTGCTGTCATTGTTAGAGGGTAGTCTAATTCTCTAAAGTTCTTTGCTCGTTCGGTTATAACTTTAGCTCTATCTTAGCTCTTGTGTAACAAATTAAATAACTGATTCATTATCTTTTCTTACAGATTACGCAGGCTGCCGCAACCGGATGAGCTCTAGGAATCTTAACAACACCAATGACCATGAAGTTCTTTACATTATGGTAGTAAAAAAAACATCACTAATTCTCATGCTTAATTTAATATGCATCCACTTACTTTACTTATGGTTCTAATTTCAGCGATGTCGGAGTGTTGGAAACGCGACTTTGGGCTTCAACATTTGATTATATGGAGAAATTCGAGACTGCAAATCGAGACCTTGGGTGAATGGCGACGTGTCAGGGGTTGCAGCTTGTCCTGCTCTGGTGTGGATAGTACGATTTTGATACTTCAAGCCAACATACTTTGTACATCATGTAGGAGTTACAGAGGTAAATGATGGAAACAACAAACAAAGTGTGTCACGTCTACACACTAAGGGATCTGACTCCACTAGTGGCAGAGGTACAACAGCATGTTGCCGCCTTCTAGTCTGCGAGGCTGCGTGTTTTCGTTGTAAGCTTCTTTTGACAGAGATAAAGTTACTAAATGAATTGTGCATCTTCTACATTTCTAAAGGTTTTACGTCTTTATGATAGCTTAATTCTTTCTCAATGGTTTCCGCCTACAGGTGCGTGGATGCCGTGATAACGGTGCTGCCCTTACTTTCATGGTTGGTGCTTGTATACTTGTTGTTTTCCTGTGTTTGTACCTGTTTTGGTTCTTCTTGACAAAGAGTATTAGTCAGTTGGGTTTTATTTGAAGAAAGCTGTTCAAGTTGATATGACATCCATGTCGAGAGTTTATTAGCTGCAACTGAATCTAAAAGTCCAAGTAGATTTTACCACTAGAAGCCCTGCACCGAAAGATCTGAGGTTCTTAATTTCACTATCAGAAAAATTGCCGCAGATGGTATATGTTGCGATGCCTCGAGAAATAATTCTCAAATCTTTCACCGTAATTATCATGTAGTTCCGCGGTTCCTGGCTGGAAGGAAGGTGAAACCATCAACAAAAGTTGAAACTGGCAAATAACGACTTTCCAGATGCAGAGTCACTAAACGGAGACGTGGGAGCATTGGCGGTAGCTGGCTTGTCCGTACTTCAAGAGTGGTTGGGCTGACTTTCAGCAACACAGTTGATAGCTCTTGATTCTTTTCCAATGTGTCTACTTTGATTTTTAATTTCTCTTGGTTATACCATTTCTCTTGGTTATACTGTAATTCTTATTGATCAGATTGGTGAAATATATACTCAGGTTAAATACGTCACCCCTTTTTGTTGCACTAAAGCTAGCCATTTGATTTGATGGATGTAGCATAAGAATTTAGAAAGAAATGACCAAGTAATGTTCGAAGTAGTTTGTCGAGAATCCAATTGTTGTATAACTAAATAAATTCATGAAAACCTTCACCCTATTGTAATTTTACTAGAACACCTCAATAGATATTGCAAAATGATGAGTCATTTGAGCAGTAAAATCGGATTCTTTTCAATGTTGTGTCAAGTCTGATCCAAGTTCTATAATTACTTCTCAAGCTACTAATGTTAAATTCTCCTTTGTTGCCCAAATCCCGGATACCTGAATAAGCCGTAAATCTTGCCAGGATTGAGCCACTCTTAACCTCCATCCTGTAGAGGTTTACACTTCTTATTATCGAATCTCATCTATTGGTTAGCCATAATAAACAAGAAGGAAAATAGCACAAACAAGAAAAAGAAAAGAACCAGGAGGTAGAGTCTTATGGTCAAAAATTAGGGTGTGACAGTATGGGCAAAAAAAATTAGAGTCGGTCGAACACCTCAGCCCCGAATCTTACAAATAAAACCCGATTAAATTGGGCGGCAGAGGCGAGGCAGGAAAAATCTGATTTTTTATAATTGAGACGGGGGATGCTAGTACCCGTTGTTGCACCCCAAAATTTATCCTCTGTTTTCTAACCTTAATTGTCTTGTGTTTCACATTCATATGCATTTCTATTAGGTCATAACATTCACAATCACGCATTTTCATGAGTTTTTTAAGACATGGATCAAAGCATTTTCTTGTGATTTAGGTTTGTCCTACTCATAGGTGATTCAGTTGTTTCCTACTTCAATCAAGTTGAAGCAAGGGTTGAATTCATATTATCATGAATATCTTCTTATTTATAGGTTCAACAAGCTCCAAGGTTTTCCCCATTCAGAGGATTCATTAAAAGCATTTGGATCAGGATTTCATTGGTGTGAATCACGGTTTGACTCCTTCTCAATTCAAGTCATTTCATCATTATCAGTGTATCTCAGGGTGAATTAGGGTTTATTATCCATGGTTGAGCTTGTGGACATTCGTCAATTGAGGTTCATTGGATTAAGGTTTTCATGTCAAGGACACATTGGTAATCATGCTTCTTTCTATGTTGCAAGACTCATCTTCATCAAAGGTTTCATTGTACTTAAGGCATTATTATTCCTTCAAGTGTTCATTGCTAGTGATACAAGTCATTTGTGGTTGGGATGTTAAAATCAGTATTCTCGTCGAGAATACAAGATGGTTTTCATTGAGAATTAAGGATTTTTGTGGAGTGTTTATTTGAGGTTTTCAAGTTCAAATTATTCAAAAAAAGATTGGTTCAAAGTTCTTAAGCATTTGGCTTGTCAGGAATTTGATTCTCATTCAATCAACAAAAGAGAAAAATTCTTTAATTTTTCTTTTATGTGGAAGTGTTGATGATGGAAGAATCATTGCTTCCTTACAAAATCATGGATGACCAATAACCACTCTCCTCTTCCCTTTCTGCTTCTGCTCCTTCTTCACCTTCAGAGAACTACAATTTCAATCCTTCCGATGCGGTTATTTTCTTCGGTCTCAGTCTTGCTCTTGGAATCGGTTTCAGACACCTTTTTCATGGGACTAGAGTTCCTTATAATGTTGCTTTTCTCATCCTTGGCATTGCTCTTGGATCATTAGAATATGGCCCTCATCATCGACTCGGAAGGATTGGGGATGGAATTCGTCTCTGGTCAGAGATTGATCCAGAGCTTCTCTTAGCTGTTTTTCTTCATGCTCTCCTTTTCGAGAGCTCATTCACAATGGAAGTTTGCCAAATTAAGAGGTGTATTACACAAATGATCTTACTAGTTGGTCCAGGTGTTTTGATTTCAACCGTTTTTCTTGGAACTGTTTTGAAGCTTACTTTTCCATATAACTGGAGTTGGAAAACATCATTGTTGCTCGGGGTACTTATGAGTGCAATTGATCTTGATGTTGTTGTGGCCTTGTTGAAAGACCTTGGCGCAAAAAAATAATTAATTAAGCACAATAATTGATGGGGAATCCTTGATGAATGATGGGATGGCTATTGTGGTTTATACCCTTTTCAATCGGATGGTTCTTGAAGAGAACTTCAACTAGGTTGCCATAATCAATTTTCTAGCACAAGCTTCAATTGGAGTTGTAGGAATTGGCCTTGCTTTTGGGGTTGCATCTATTTTATAGCTTTAGTTTATTTTTTATGATACAGTGATTGAGATTTCTCTAACACTTGTTGTTAGTTACATTGCGCGAGAGTCAACAAAGCTTACATCACTTTTGGGAAATAATTGCTTATATTGCTAATACATTAATTTTCATTATGAGTGGAGTTGTTATAGCTAAAGGAATACTTAGTGAAGACAAAGTTTTCTATCATGGAAAATCATGGGTCTATCTCTTACTTCTCTATGCATATGTTCAAGTGTCTCGATGCATTGCGATTGGAACATTATTTTCCTTTCTAGGATGCTTTGGATATGGTTTGGATTGGAAAGAAGATATTATTCTTTGTCAGGCCAGACTTACAAGGAGAGTTCATAACAGAATCATTAAATCTCAAAACAAGGAAAACTTCATAGCAGAGAAACAGCAGCATAACTGATATACAATTTTTAATAGAATTTTTTCAGCAAAAAGAAAAGAAATTATAAGACGCGGAAAAGAGATATTACATAACAAAATTGAAGTCCATAACTGATTCAAACTATAGAATAACAGAAACTCAATAGAAAAAAGAGAGAATTTCTAACGGAATCAAAACTCTAACAAACTTCACTAATAGAAATTCAGATCAAAAACCAAAACTACCCTCTCGAATGCACCTCTATAAAGCTTCAATCATCACTCTTTAGGAGGAGGTTTTTCAACCATTTCTTCACTTCACTCTTCTCTCCATCTTCATTGTCATACCCCAAAATTTACCCTTAGATTCTTTGATCTTTCGTGTATTATATTAGGTCAATCATCTTCACATTTGTATCTTCTTGAGCTTTGTCCTCTCTTTTACCTATGAAGGAAATACATGAACATGGGAGAGATTACATAGAAGTTCAAGCAAGTATATATATTCAAGATGAATCGAGGATCCAATGGACATAGTAAGGGTCACAACCAAGCATACTTGAACAAAAAGGACATGTTTATGACAGCATGTGGATGAAGATGTAAACATACAAGAGATGTCATGTGAGAATACTTAAAAATGACAGGTTTAAAGTTTAAACGTCATGTGAACAATTTAAGGTATTACTTGAACATTTAAGCATGGATATAGGTTAAACATGTTAAGAAAAGTTAGTAACAACTAAACATGGATATTTAGGGTTCAAACATGGTCATAAGTAAGTAAGAATATCACAGAGGTTTAAGCATACAAGTGTCTCTTCATAGTCATTTTCAAGACAAAATTCAAGTGTATAAGGACACACAAATATGGTAAAATCAATGACAAAGTCAAACATGCATATCATGGTCATGTAATCATGGAAAGATCATATGTTCAAGAAAAATAGTTGTACAAAGGCTCATGGTATGAACAAGGCTTAACATACACTTTAAACATGTGAACGTGTATTAACAAGGCATAAAATTTGAGCAAAAACATAATGTACAAGTTTATGAAGTAATGCAAGGTTTCTACAAGGTGTGTAGGGTTCACATAAGTTAGCATATACAAGGGAAATCAAAAAATCATTCAATAGAATCAAGATGAAATCAAGGAAACCCTAAAATAAACACAAACTTTGAACATCCATAAATGCATAAAAACAATTATTTTTGGCAATTTCTTTTCACAAATAGAAAGTAAACATTATCATGAACAACTTGCAAAAAGAATGGGTTCAAATTTATTAAAAATGAGAGAATTATGGATATTTGAATTTTGCAAAGAAAAGTAAGAAAATAAAGTGATAAAAATAATGGGAATGGTCCCCATGGGTGTTGAACCCATGACATCTCGCTTGCAGCACAAAACCAAGACCAACTAGCCAACGCGTGAAAGTTGAAAGGAGAGGAAATCACAACAATATATGTGAAAAACACTTGAAATCCAGAAAATATAAAAAAAGAAATGGGGCGAGGGGGATTCGAACCCCAGTTCTTGTAGACATGAGTACTCAAGGACGTGCAGGTTTAACCACTAGGGTGGTGATACATCTGTTGTATCACCCCCATCCATTAATTCAAATACCTAACAATGGCATAAATGCCTGAATCAAGAGGGCTCCCGTGGCTGGCTTGCCCAAGAAATTCAGGTTTCTTACCATTTGCAAAAGGAATTGTAACTTTCCCATTTCTCCATGAAAATGGATGAAATAAAGATCAAAATTCCTTAAATTTCATGAGGAATCTAGTGGTGGTGTTGGTTTTGGCTAAAAGTGATTCTATTTAAAAACCCGATAGTGGTTCCTAAAATGGCATGTTTTTGCAAGTTCAAACTCAATGCAAAAGCTATACACAATCAATAATAGCATCACAAAATGGTTCAAACACAACATAAATGACATATTGAACATGTTCAAACTCAATGCACATCAAAATAATACATATTTTGCAAAGTTCAAGTTCTTATGCACTTACCTCTTGGAGCTCAACTTGCCAACCTTCAAGATACTTGTGACAAAATCAAACCAATGCCTTGGACACCTCAAATGTACCTCAGAGAAACTTCTTGGATTCTTGGAACAAGAGGAAAACTTCTAGGTTAGAAACTAGCTCCTTCTTGCAAAAATTGGCAAAAGTGACCAAAATGGATCCTTCACTAAATGATATTACAGTTGAGAAAATATTTTTGGAACAACTTAAGGATGTTATTTAGAGTGTGTTTGAAGTGTTGGATGGTTTTGAAGTGGACAGAATCAAGACATGACTTTGAAAATGCAGAAAAGTCAAAATATGAGGTTTTTGTAGTTGACTTTTGGATTCTGGTGTTTAGAGAGGAAGATGAAGGTTTGAACACCTTAAATGGATGATATGTGATATGTTTGGATGGTTGTTTGAGTGGTTTAAACTCTGGTTTTGAAAATTCGAATCTCACTCTTTGAAAGTTTTGAAATTTTGAAGTGAGAGAGGAAGAATTAGAAAACAAATGTTGTGATTGTTTTGGTGTGTTTTGAATGATCAAATGTGGTCTCTATTTATAAGGGAGCAAGTTTTTTTGGAGGAATAATGATGGTTGAAGAATGAGCTCAATGTTTAATGGTTTTGGCAATGCATCATTACTTCTTATCCAAGGTACATTATCTTTTTACACTATCCTAACTTTGCTTTTGATCAATTCCATATTCTGCATATGGTTTTATTGTTGTTTAAGAGAGCATCTTGACTAGCGAGAGTGATTTCTTTGACAATACACTATTCCACATAAATGCACCTTGAGTTCAAGGCTTTCTTCCACTTTCAAAGAGAATCTTCATGATCAAATGGCTCTACCTTGTAGGTTCAACATGACTAACAAAGATTTATGTTGAATTGAGTATAGATTAGCTTGTGTAATCACTCCAAGTTGGACTCAAAATCGTGTGGTACAAGAAAATGCCAAATCTGCCTTGCAAAAAAAGTTTCATCAAGGCCTATTGTGCAATTCATATCTCCTTGCTCAAATGGAATTAGATTGTGTTCTTGGACATTTTGGAAAGCTGAGATGTTCTAATTCAACTTTGATGTTTGAGGTTTGTCTTGAATCATTGTGGATCATGGTGAAAAATAGCCTCAAATTTGGTTAAAACACAAAACAAATTTTGTCCAAAATTTTTCTAAGTGTTAAGGTTCAAAAGTCTTGAAACCCTAACTTCATGGCTTCATATCTCAAAATCTATGCATTTTTTGGGAATCCACCCTAAGTGAAAAAGTTGTAGTATGTACCAAGCTATTCAATTTGGTATTTGGATTAAATAAAATGGTTGCTTGGTTTGGAAGTTATGGCTTTGCAAAGTTTGCACCAAATTAGGATTTTTCTCCATGACTTAGAAAATTTTCATTTCTTCATGGTTGCCCTTTTTACAAGTAACCTCAATTTTTTTTATTGATTAATTATGACCCAAATCATATATTAACATTTTGACTTGAAAAGGTTATGCTTGACCAAAAACTTCAAAAGTCAAACTTGATTTTGGGCACAATTGACTTTTGTATTAGATGAACTTTAATTTTGTGATCTCTTATTGAAATCAAATCTTTGGCCTATTTGAACACTATGGATGGACTCCAATGGTGTTTTTGAGTGCCTTGAATCATGTCCCAAGGTTTGAGAACATGTCTTGGACAAAAGTCAAAGGTTCAGTTGACTATTCATCAAAACCCTAATTTTTGGTCCTGATGAATTTGAATCCTTGCCTTGCTCATGAATCAATTTATTTGAATCAATCCAATCATATGAATGGACTAATTTTAGGAATTTGAGGTCTTTGAAAAACATCTTGAGGTATTGGATCATTTTCAGATGAAAATTTTCACTTTGGAAGCTCAGATCAACCGAAACCCTAATTGGTGCACTAGATGAACTTGGGACTTGATTGACTTGAAATGGTGTGGGATAATACTTGATTCTTGATGGAGGAGATCTATTGATATTCATTGTATGAATAAAGGACTTGGTAAGTTGAATATCATGTTCATTCTTGATTGATCTTTTTCCTGAGCTTCTTTTGAGGCTTGAAACCCTAATTGGTAATCAAATGAAGCAAACAACAATCTTTGTATATCCAATTGGGTTAGTGATGCATGAAATATACATATTTATGATGCTAATGAAATTCAAATGATGTGTAATTTTAAGGTCAAAAATTAGGGTATGACAATAGCTACGGAACAATCTAGCGCTTAGACGTTCCGAAGGTGCATCTGTGGAAGTTTCCCTGAACTAAATTATTTTGAAGTTTTTTCCAGCGTTTATTAGTTTTGTAAGTTCCATAGTTCTATGATATAGAATTGTCCATGGTTCTATGATTAGCTAAATTTTGGTAAAACATGATCCTACACTAATTTTAAGCAGGATGTTATAACATCTCCATCTGCTGTGGTGACAGAACTGTTGTGGTGTGTTTTAATGTGAATGTCACGCTGAATGTCGTGACATCCATCTGCTGTCCTAACAGAACTGTTGTCATGTGTTTTTAAACAGGATGTCATTATCTGGTGCAGTAGGAGCTAGCAGGAGCTGATGACAGAACTACTGTCATGGATGTCATTACCAATGTCATGACATCGTTGTCTGGTGCAGCAGGAGCTAGCAAGAGCTGATGACATAACTGTTGTCATGGATGTCATACTAAATGTCATGACATCAATGTCTGGTACAGCAGGGGCTGCTATGTTATATCTCTTGACAGAAGTGTTTTGGTCCTGTTGGATATTCCTCACTAGTATGTACTGGCCAAAGAGATTGATTAGGAACAAAGTGAAGATTTAATTGGTATTCATAAAAAGGATCTTTGAGACTTTTTAGGAAACTATAATATGCTTGTTTTTACTATTGTGAAGAAGATTCTGCAGGAGTGTTCAACAGGGGGAGTCTGGTCAGCTAAGAGTAAGTGAAGCTGAATGTCATGACTGAATGTTATGACATTGATCGTATGACATCATGCGTGCAGGGTTTGTTTTTCTGTTATGATACCTGATATATCTCAGGCTAGATTTCAGGAAACCTGTTATGGCTCCTTAGTTATCTCAGGCGAGATTCTAGTCAGGACTGGACATAACATGAAGAAGTTGTGACCTAATTTGTGTAAGTTATATGTATGCCTAAGAGGGGGGTGAATTAGGTTCTTAGACACTTTTTCTGGTTTTTGATGATTCTTGGATTTTCCTTTCCTAAATGTTTCTAGGTGATGAAAGGCAGTAAATGCGGAAAGTAAAGAACACAACGATGTATAATGGTTCCCCTCACAGTCCGAGAGTACTCCACTCCCCTTTCAACATGAAAGAGTATTTTACTATCAATGTTAGATTTCTTATACAAGACAATTCTAACAACCAAGAACACCCTTCTTGGATTTACACAATTTTAAAGTCCTACTGAGAATGAATATCTCACACAAGGACCTCTTGTATCCACAATCCGGATAACAAGGAAAACCCTACACACTTATCTTTAACAATCCTAAAAATAAGTTGTAGTGAATCTGAATCTTTGTATAAGTAACAATTTGAATGTTTATCAATACGAATACTGATCTTCTTCTTGAAACAAATAATACTCAGATATAATATACAAGTGTTCTTTTTGTGAAAGAAAGTTGTGAAGATGTGAAAGTTAATTTCAATGGCTTCTTTCAAAAATTCTGGTTTGAACACTTTTATGAAAATTCAAAAGGTTGAAGACAAAGAGTAATTTTGAAATTTGTTTCTTGAAGGTGATTTTGATTTTGAAAATGAAATCAATTTATACTGGTGAAAAACCTTTCAAAAAAGGTGTGATTTTGGGACAGCAAAACATAGCCAGTAAGAAACCTTAGAACAATGCAATCTTTCAGGAACAGCTGCTATTTTTGCTCACTGGTCCAGTGTTAATCGGTTAACCAAATAGGTTAATCGGTTAACACCTTTCCAACGTTCAAGATATTTGAATTTTACATGTGTTAATCGGTTAATCCATATGGTTAATCGGTTAACACTGTTAAAACGACCCAAAAACATGATTTTGAAATGTGTTAATCGGTTAACCATATGGGTTAATCGATTAGCACTGAAGGTTTTTCTAAAAATACTTAATTTAAAATATAAAGAGTATTTTAAAAATGTTTTGAATGACTTACTAATAGTGGTGTAGTGAAGTGTGATTAAAAGAACACTTGTATAAATATTTCTAAGTAAAATATGTTATACCGTTCTTTGTATCATCAACACCACTTGAAGCTTGTAGGCGAAGCTTGATCCATAGCTCCATATGCGACTTTATCTTGATCTTTGATAATGGATTCTTGTTGATTGCTTGCGCCTCTGCTTTTTGCGAATGTGTACCAAGCTTTATTGAGTTGTCTTCATCAACACACAGAGGCCTTGATGCTTGCTTCTACAATCTCCCCCTTTTTGATGATGACAACCGTTTCTTTGAAAATCTTGCTTTGATACTTGATTCATAACATTTCTCCCCCTAAGTTGGATCTCCCCCTAAATATAAGAAAGATAGAACTTTTTCTGCATATGAAATGTTAGAACCACAATCCTCCTCCCCCTTTGTCATTAGCAAAAAGGAAGAGGGGCAATGAAAGAAAAAACAACATACAAGCATTTATAGTAAAAACAACAATCACTTATCACATAAAACATAACTTGATTAAAATTAAAATGAAGCAGACATTGTACGAATACACGAACGAGTACGAAACTGAAATTTTAAAACTTAAACATAATCAGAATTTAAAAAAAACAATAAAACAACAGCAAATGTTTTTAAATATCAACAACTGACATTTCCTCATCTTCATCTTCCTCTTCTTCACTACCATCCTCATTTTCATCCTCTTCTTCATTGTAACCGGGGTTGGAGTTGTGAGATTTAAGCACAAGGTTGCGAAGAGAGTTAATCGCTCGATTGGTTTCACGATGGAGGTTCATGGTTTCTCTATGTTGGTTCATCATTATGGTGTAGAGAAACTCGTTTGTTATGCCTCCTTCCGGGATGGTATAGGATTGGTTTGAGGCGGAAGATCCTTCGTCAGCGTACTTGTAAGTTCCGTTGGAGTCTTTGATAATGTCGGTGTTTTTAACAATCATAATCTCATTTATCTCATTTGACATTGATTTCACGGTGATTGTCGGTTCGCGGTTCAAATCCAGATCTGTCAACTCAAGTATCCTTGAAATCAGCCGAGCATAAGGAAGCCTTGTGGACAAAGAGAGTTGTTGCTGCAGATGATACATCATCGTTAGAATCCAATTAACCTTAATCTTGTTCTTGATAGCATATAGTAGCTGCATCTCCAAGCCATTGATTTAAGAGTGGTTGGAGTCCTTCGGAATTAACATGTAACAGATAATATAATGCAACATTCTATCATTAACCGTCGGATTCTTTACATAGCACAGAATGCGAGCAGTCCTTTGACTCGTAATAACAGTTTCTTTTGGGAACCTGCAGATACGATAATAATACTCCATCTTATCGTATTTAGCCCATGGACCATCCTCATGGTTAACACCTTTTCTGAGAAAATATCCTTTGTATGGTATCTCTAAGGTTGTAGCAATGTCGGACAGATTTTCATGCAACTAACAATCTCGAACCATAGCCACCAACATGTGTTGATCAT
Source organism: Lathyrus sativus (assembly GCA_963859935.3). Taxonomy (NCBI): domain Eukaryota; kingdom Viridiplantae; phylum Streptophyta; class Magnoliopsida; order Fabales; family Fabaceae; genus Lathyrus; species Lathyrus sativus. The sequence continues at coordinate 93,446,835 of OZ012738.1, forward strand.
CAGCATTGAGAAAAATAGACAACTTATTCATAGACTCTTTTACCACATCAGGGTAACATTTTCCGTTATCAAACACAAACTTATCAATCCTTTGAAATTTCAATAGAGCCAGGAAATCAAACGTAGAAGCAGGAAAAGCTTTGAGATTAACATACTTTACCGGGAACAGATGACGAACTTGGACTTGGAAGTCCATTATGCGCTTCTTCGTAGATTCCATAGGAGCATGGTCTTCATCAGAGGCAGAATTGCTTTCCAGTAGTTTTCCTTTTCCTTTGTTGTTGGGAGCCATTGAAGGATTTTGAGCTTCTGAGGGTTTGAGGTGCTTCTGGAACTTTTGGGGTTTTAAGGTTTGTGAGAAAGAAGGTAAAGTGATACCAATTTATAGTGAGAGAGTTTAAGTGGGTTTTTAAGTTAGGGTTGGAAGTTGAAAGAGTAAATCACTTGTAGTCAAACAAGAAGAAGAGATTTTCAAGGATAGTGGTTGTGATATTTAAAAGACACATGCACCACACATAAAAAGCATTTAACACACATTTATCTAAAATTAACTCAATTTTTCGTTTCTGATTTTTTGAAAAATTATCAGTGTTAATCGGTTAACACATTAAAAATTTTAATTTTCAAAATAAAAAGTAACAGTGTTAATCGGTTAACCCTATAGGTTAATTAGTTAACACATTAAAAAATTAAATCAGAATTGAAAAATTAACAATGTTAATCGGTTAACCCTATAGGTTAATCGGTTAACACACGCAGAATTTCAGAAAATGCTTAAAAAACAGAATGTAAACAAGTTGAAAACATACATTCTTCATACATTAATATATGAAAAGGTTAGATGTCACCTTCATCGAGAATTCCGAGTTCTCGTCGAATTTTGAAGAGTGGTTCTCTTGCCAGTGGTTTTGTGAAAATGTCGGCGAGTTGGTTATGCGTATCCACAAAGGTAACTTTGACGTCTCCATTAAGCACATGATCGCGTAAGAAGTGGTGTCGAATATCTATATGTTTGGTTTTTGAATGCATGACGGGATTTTTTGTTATGTTGATTGCACTAGTGTTGTCGCACCGAATCGGAATGCATTCGAGATTCAATCCGTAGTCATCAAGTTGTTGCTTAAGCCAAAGAATTTGTGCACAGCAACTTCCCGCCGCTATGTACTCCGCCTCAGCCGTACTTAGAGCAACACATGCTTGTTTCTTGCAAGCCCATGAAACCAATGCATTTCCTAGGATGTGACACGTTCCACTTGTGCTTTTCCGATCTGTTTTACAACCTGCATAGTCCGCGTCAGAATAACCAACTAAATTGCATATACTACCTTTTGGATACCATAAACCGACGTTTGATGTTCCCTTGAGATACTTCATAATTCTCTTCACTGCGGTGAGGTGTGACTCTTTTGGATTTGCTTGAAATCGGGCACACAAACAGACACTGAACATAATGTCAGGACGACTTGCCGTCAAATACAGTAAGGAACCAATCATTCCTCGATACTTTGTTATGTCGATAGAAACACTGGATTCATCTTGACCTACATAGGATCCGGATCCCATAGGTGTAGCCATTTCCTTACAAGTATCCATATCAAACCTTTTCAACAACTCTTTACAATACTTGCTTTGGTTGATGAAGATACCATCTTTCAATTGCTTGATTTGAAGTCCAAGAAAGTAGTTCATCTTTCCCATCATGGACATCTCAAATTCTCCTTGCATCATGGATGAGAATTCCTCACATAGGTCTTTGTTAGTTGAACCAAAAATGATATTGTCAACATAGACTTGAACTAATAAAGTATTACATTTATCTTTCTTGATAAACAGAGTCTTGTCAACCTTGCCTTTAACAAATCCTTTTTCGCAAAGGAAATTGATAAGCCGATCATACCATGCCATTGGTGCTTGCTTTAAGTCGTAAAGAGCTTTCTTCAACTTGAAGACATGTGAAGGATTCTTGAAGTCTTCAAGGCCCGGGGGTTGTTTGACATAGACTTCTTCATTGATGTAGCCATTCAAGAATGCGCTTTTGACGTCCATTTGAAAAAGCTGAAAATTTAATGAACAAGCATAAGCAAGCAATAGACGAATCGCTTATAACCTTGCAACTGGAGCAAATGTTTCCTCGAAATCAATCCCTTCCTCTTGATTGTAGCCTTGGGCCACCAATCTTGCTTTGTTCCGAATGATAATTCCATTCTCATCCAGTTTGCTCTTGAATACCCATCTTGTACTAACGATGTGCTTATCACTAGGTCTAGAAACAAGTTCCCAAACTTGATTCCTTTCAAATTGGTTTAACTCTTCTTGCATAGCAATAATCCATTGATCGTCATTTAGGGCTTCACCAAATGCCATGTTTAAGCAAGCATCTTGGAGATTGTGTCTTGTTGTAACACGTTGACTAATGTCACCAATAACCTTGTCAATTGGATGAACTCTATGAGTTCTCCATTCTTTAGGTAGACCATGGATATTATCATCTTGCTGAATTTCTTCTAGATGTTCCGTTTGATCATTTTTAGCCACATCATATTGAGGAACTTCTATGTTATCATCATCATCATCACAAACAATATTATCCTCCTTGAAGGGGTTAGATTCATCAAATTTAACATGCATAGATTCTTCTATATTTAAAGTTCTTTTATTATAAAATCTAAATGCTTTACTAGTAAGGGAATAACCGAGAAAAATACCTTCATCCGATTTTTCATCGAACTTACCAAGATTGTCTTTGTCATTGTTGAGGACAAAGCACTTGCATCCAAAGATATGAAAGAAAGCAATGTTTGGTTTCGTTCATTTGAAGAGTTCATAGGGGGTCTTCTTAAGAATTGGTCTAATGTTAACACGGTTACTTGTAAAACATGTCGTGCTTACCGCATCCGCCCAAAAATGCTTAGGTAGATTTGAGTCGCTAAGCATAGTTCTTGCAAGTTCCACTAATGAACGATTCTTCCTCTCTACGACACCATTTTGTTGAGGAGTTCTTGGTGCCGAGAAGTTGTGTGAGATTCCATGTTCTTCACAAAATTCTTCGAATAAAGTATTTTAGAATTCTCCACCGTGATCGCTTCTAATGGAGGCTATTGTAAGAGACTTCTCATTTTGGATTTGTTTGGAAAACTTTTTAAATGCTTTAAAAGCGTCACTTTTCTGCACTAAAAAATAAGTCCAACAAAATCTAGAATAATCATCTACAATAACTAAAGCATAGAAATTACCTCCGAAACTTTTTGTTCTAGATGGACCGAAAAGATCCATATGTAACAATTGTAGTGGCCTTGTTGTGGACACCACATTTTTGGATATGAAAGTTGATTTAGTTTTTTTTCCCATTTTGACAAACGTCACACAATCTATCTTTGACGAATTTGATCTTCGGTAATCTAATCACCAAATCATGTTTAATTAATTTCTTCAAGTGCTCCATGTGAATGTGAGTGATCCTTTTATGCCATAGCCATGACTCGTTGTTGCTCACCATAAGACATTTAACCTTCAAAGATACATTGTCAAGAGAAATCATAAAAATATTATTGATTCTATTACCTTTTAACATAACCTCATGAGTGACTCCGTCTTCTATCAAACATTCATCTTTGTTGAATTTGATTTCGAATCCTTTGTCACAAAGTTGGATAATACTAAGAAGATTGTGCTTGAGTCCTTCGACATAAAGTACATCTTCTATTGTTGTAAAAGGTAGCGAACCAATAGTGCCTATGCCAAGAATCTTGCCTTTATTATTATCACCATAAGTAACATAACCCTTGGCTTTAAGCGTTAGCTATCAAAATTTGTTTATATCTCCCGTCATATGCCTTGAACACCCACTATCAAGATACCAATGATTTCCGGAGGTCTTCAAGCATACCTACAAAACAGGATTACGTTTTGTTAGGTACCCAAATTGCTTTGGGTCCTTGATAGTTAGTTCCCTTTTTCACCCACACATAATGCCCTTCTGGAACACTAAAGTTACGAACATAACAAGCATTAGGTGTGTGACCTTTAATTTCACAATAAAAACAAGTTGGTTCAAAATTGCTTTTATATCTAGGAACATAAGATTACTTCTTAGCAAACACTTTCTTTTTAGGATGTTGATGCACAATTTTAGGATTGTTTACTTTTTCCTTAGGAATTTGGTTATTAGGCCTAACAAAGATTTTTTCATTTGAACTTGGTTTAGAGAACATGGAATATCCAAGTCCACTTTTATCATTAGAAAATCTTTGATGCCTAAGAACTTCTTCCAAACCAATTTGACCTTTCTCATATCTTTCAATAACTCTTTTAAGTTGAACAATTTGAAATGAGAGAGATTCACAATTCTTACATACAAAATTTTGTTTTTCACTCATTAATTTTTGTTTCTCATCTTCAACATGTTTTACTAATTCAATGTTCTTTTTTTCTAAAGATGCCATTAGTTTCTTTTGAGATGAGATAGTCTTATACAGATTTTTGCATTCAAGTAACAATTCATCAATAGCATCTTGTGCATCATTATCATAAATAGAAAAGTTGCTACTAACCTCATCTTTTTTGTCATCAGAGTGGTGTGAAGCCATTAGAGCCATATTTGCACATTCATCGCTTTCCGATTCCGATGAGGAACTTATCTCATTATCTTTGTCGCTACTGCGAAAATCGGCGCCGGCTGAACAGAAGAGTCGCCACCGTGCGTTATTTATCCCAAAGGAGGGAAAGGAAACGCTCGAGGTAAACCTACCGCAAAACGGGGAAAGGAATGGTCATCGCAACCAAATCCTGGATTCGGGAGTCGGTTACGCAAGGGGAAGGTATTAGCACCCCTCACGTCCGTCGTACTCGACGGGATCCACACTTGTTTTCTGGTACGGATTGTTATTCTATCTACTCTACAGGTCTGGGGTTAAAAAGAAAATAAAATGACTCGGCAAAGTATCGTACTTTATGCCTACGTATTCCCGTCTGGAACGAGAAATCAGAGTCAACGTAGTTCGCCTACCTACGGGAACGGAGGGGAAGGTTGCTTGCTAGGATATCGCATCCTATGCCTACGTACTTTCATACAGCATGAAAGATCAGAGCAAACGTAGTTCGGGCCACGCACGACACAAGTCTGTCTTGATTGTTTTTATCTCCTTCTAAAAAAGGGTTTTTCTGATTACTGGTCCAAGCGGACAAAAATGACGTTTTGATGAGTTCACATTCTTTTACGGAAGAAGTGTCTTTTATTGTGTTTGAAATATTATTGTGTTTTTCTGTTTGTTTTGAGAAAGAAGAGACAGAACTCTAACCTATGGTTAAAAAGGGAATCACACTAACCTAATGTTATCATGCATGGGTTAAGACCTAATGTCTATCATGCTCCTCTCTTGCGCAGAGAGAAACAGAGATCCTAAGGGATAAACGGAAACAGAAACAATAACATATATACAATAAAGCAGTAAAATGCATGGATGCAACAATACAAGCGATGCAAGGGAGTCCCACTCAACCTCGAACCTAGAAAACAACAGGCAAAAGCGAACAATATTCGCTTTCAACCTAACAGGTTAATGGCAAACAATACAGTCCGGGAAATTCAAACAATACATCAAAAATTATAAACAGCAAAAAAATAAACAGCAACAGCAGTCTTCATCAACATCTGTCCTCTTCAACCATCTACAAGCTTCAAGCAAGCATCAGTCTTCATCTTCACAGCCTTCAAGCAAGGTCTCTATCTTCAATCTTCCACTGGCTTTTCTTCAAGCCTCACTCTCCAAGATGAGCAGCAGTCAACAAGAGGAATTGGATGTTAAACAGTCAATTGCCTACCAAAGGTGGCCTACTGACTGTTAACATGATACTGACAGTTTTCTCTCAAAAGTTCTATCTTTTAAATACATTCACTAATCCTTCCAAAGGAAGGAGGTGGATATTTAAAAGAGACTTTGAATCATAGAGAAAGAATGGAGGCAAACAAGACCTTCCATGTTTGTGAATCAAGTTGCTATTCTAGGGCTCTGCCTAACTCCTAGATCCTATAACCTTCAACAGCTGCCAGCAAGATACTCTTCATCAACTCTGGAAATTGGTCTTCATTCTCTTAATCTTCAATGGGCTTCATCAGCACAGTCTTCAGCTCAAACCCAAACCCCAAGCAGGCCCAATACCCCACACAGTCAAACAAATAACCCTAGAGAGGGCACACCACACAATCAATCAAATACAAGAAATATACTAGTAGTAATAGTAGAATAGGGGAAGTCTAATATTTTCTAAGGGATCTATTATTTACCCATAATACCCCTATAGTCCCATACCCCAAAATTCAAACTACAACTCCTAAATGAAATGATTTATTACACCTATGTTATATCTAAACCCTAATTTTGATTCTCCTAATCACACCTAAACAAACCATCTAAAATTTAATCCTAAAATCATGAATTAAATCTCATATGAAAATTAAAGTCCTAAGTGAAGTACTCTAAAAAGAATGGGTCTAAAAATAAAAGGATCTAGCTAAACTAAAATCAACAAGATCAAGTGTTAAACTAAACATCATTTAAAACCTATTTAAAAGAAAAATATACTAAAAATGCAAAAATAAAATAAAATGCTAATTTTATTATATGACAATTTTCTTAACAGAAATATAAAGAAGATGCAAAAACAACCACTTAAAAATATGGAATTTTCAATTTGTTATGATTTTTCAAACAATTAACAAAAATAAAAGAAATTAAAATGACTTAAAATTGGCTAGGGGTGCATTTAGTAGGAAAAGGCATTGAAACATGAAGGATGGGCCCAGACTGGGGGTGCGCATAGCAAGGCGCGTCTGGGCCCAGCTAAGTCAGAAAAATACCAAAGACAAAAAAACACAAAAACGGTGTAAAAAGTAATAAAATCAGTTAAACACGAATGGGCCTGGCGAATGGTGGTGTGGATAGCAATAGTTTCTTAAGCCCACCAGAGGGTTTTAAGTGAAACGGTGTGCTTAAGGCACCCAGCTTCCCTCCAAACTCAGCTTTGAATCGTGGTCGTGCGATCATCATTTCAGTCAACATGGTCTTGTTCATCCAACGCTTGTGGAGCTTCGTCTTCCTCTAGTCTAGGGTTTCACCATGGAAGCCATGAAAACCGAACTTCATGCACCATATTCCATCAATTCGTACACGCTCGATTCTTCATCAAATTCAAAAGTGTAAAAAGAAAATTCACTCTAATTTTCTCCCTGAATTCGCTCATATCATCAGCATCAATTCATATCACATAAATCATGAAACACGATCTTCAACTCAGAACTACTCAGAAATTTCATCATCACCAATCCACAATCTAAGTGTACTAATCTCTTCCTGACCTTTCACTGATCAATAATCACCAACAATTCAAGATTCTAACAACCTAATCCTCAAGTTCTAAGTCTCAACAGAATTCGTGCTCCAATGGTAAACTCCATGAAATGCCCTCAAACTCACTGAAATTAATCATCTACCTATTCCTAACAGTTCTAACCTAATGATTCTCTATCATGCTATCTATTTTAAGCTAATTCGAAGGAAACACCAACCTGGTAAAAATTTGAAAACAGATAGAGAAATCCTTGGATTCACAGCTAGCAATGCTTAGGACTTGATCAATGGCTATGGGTCTTGGTTCTGTATGCACTTGTTCTTGCTTAAACACCTTGGATTGCCACAACCAATTCTTTTTGCAATTTGGAGGATGAACTTGTATAGCACGATTCTTGTGATTTCTTCTTCAAATCTTGCTTGCAATGTACTCAAGGATGACTCTTGAGTGGATTTGGATCATGAAATTGAATGATTGATGAAGAATTGAGGAGATTGGAATGAATTTGCAAAAATGCAAAATGGAGTGAAACTTGGTGTTTTGGATCAAAATGAAGTGCAACCCCTTCATGGATCAGCTCTAGGGTTTATATAGATGCTCATGGAAACATCTAGAAATTGCTAGAAACCTCTTGTGCACAAATCCCTTGTGTTTTGGCATGTGTAACTTCATACATAAGCAACCAATGATATCTCTCAAACTTTGAACTAAACTCAAAAATACACTATTGCCAATGGTCTCAAAACATTCTTTCCAATCAAAATGACCTATAATTTCATCCCATTTGGACATGTTATGAAAAATCTCATTTTTAGGTCACTTTTATTCATTAAATTCACCTTTTAATTGACCAAATTTGAAATCTTGAGCTATGAGCATTTCCAAACTTTCATGATCACTTTTCTAGACTCAAAATGTCATTTGGAGCAAGTTTGATGTTGTGAAGTTTTTCATTTGAAGCTTCCTTGTATGAGTTTTAGGCATATGCTTGAAATGACCTGTAATTCTCAAATGACCAAAATACCCTTTGCTTGCCAAGGTCATAAGTAGAGTTCCACAAATCAGATGAAGGCATACCATACCTTTCTAGAAATCTAAGACAATTAGGAACAACTCTCATGTTGACCAGAAATCCATTTGAAAGCTCCTTGAGGGGTAAAAGTTGCTTGGAAGACAAGTAACTTTCACAGACAAAATTTCAGATGCCTCAGATGACCTATAACTTGCAAGAACCATAACTTGAGTTCTATAAATCTCCTTGATGTCTTCCACCACTCAAATTAAAGGTCTTGAGATCCTATACAAGTTTCATGTTGGCCAAAGATCCATTTGAAGCTTTCATTTTGAATTATCGTGCTTGGAAGTTTGACCTAAATCAGGGGATTTTACACAGAAACCCTAATTTAGAAACCTCTCTTCTTCTTGATTTCTCTTGATTACTCCTTGGCACAACAACAAATCCTTATCTACATGTCAAATGATGAACCCCACATCTCTCAAATAGACCTTGATGCCTTTCAATCAATCATTTGACCTAGGGTTGACCTAGGGTTGACCCAGATGAAACCCTAGTTGACTGTCTTCCACTGCAACTCTTGTGATCACATCCATGACTTGTCTCACTTTCAAAATGACCCTCTAGGTCCTCCATGATGTCTATATACCCTCCATGCTCAATTCACAGCTCACAACTTCTTTGATGATCTTCAAATACACCCAAGATAGGAGATAGATCCACTGCTTGATCCACTGACTTCTTAGATTTCAATTTCCTTCTGATGACTTGGCTAAGATTGAATTTGAATAAGAATCACTTGATATGCCCATAGAGATAAGAATTGCATTTGGTCCCTTGCTGGATGACTTGCCCATGTTATGCTATGCAGATGAATTAATTATGTACATGACCTAATATGCAAATGCTAATGCAATTGAAACATAAACCAAGTGAAGTAGGTTGAGCAAATTTTAGGGTGCAACAATCTTCCCAAGCAATATACGCCTTCTTGTTCTTGAAGTCCTTCTTACCTTTAGATCCTCCTTTCTTTGGAAGCTTTCGACAATCTGGTATATGTGGCCTTACTTTCCACATTCATAACATGTAACATCTTGCATTGATGTGGATGCCTCCTTTTTTCTGAAATGTCTATTCTTTTTATCATTAAGGGATTTATCATTTTTATTGAAAAACTTACCAAGTCTTTTTACAAGGAGCATGAACTGTTCATCTTCCTTCAATGTGTCATCATTTTTCTTTTCTTTTGACTCCACTTTCAAGGCAATTCCTTTGGATTTATTTTCTAGATTTTCATGTTTCTTAAGAAAACAGTGGGGGTTTGTTACTACTTCCACCGTCTTTAAAAATCGGGTTGGTGCTAGCGAAAGCCATTCTGGATCGATAGGAATAGGTTACCTTAACCTGCTCTGATGCCAACTGTAAGTTATATGTATGCCTAAGAGGGGGTGAATTAGGTTCTTAGACACTTTTTTTATTTTTGATGATTCTTGGATTTTCCTTTCCTAAATGTTTCTAGGTGATGAAAGGCAGTAAATGCGGAAAGTAAAGAACACAGCGATGTATAGTGGTTCCCCCCACAGTCCGAGAGTACTCCACTCCCCTTTCAACATGAAAGAGTATTTTACTATCAATGTTAGATTTCCTATATAAGACAATTCTAACAACCAAGAACACCCTTCTTGGATTTACACAATTTTAAAGTCCTACTGAGAATGAATATCTCACACAAGGACCTCTTGTATCCACAATCCGGATAACAAGGAAAACCCTACACACTTATCTTTAATAATCCTAAAAATAAGTTGTAGTGAATCTGAATCTTTGTATAAGTAACAATTTGAATGTTTATCAATACAAATACTGATCTTCTTCTTGAAACAAATAATACTCATATATAATATACAAGTGTTCTTTTTGTGAAAGAAAGTTGTGAAGATGTGAAAGTTAATTTCAATGGCTTCTTTCAAAAATTCTGGTTTGAACACTTTTATGAAAATTCAAAAGGTTGAAGACAAAGAGTAATTGTGAAATTTGTTTCTTGAAGGTGATTTTGATTTTGAAAATGAAATCAATTTATACTGGTGAAAAACCTTTCCAAAAAGGTGTGATTTTGGGACAGCAAAACATAGCCAGTAAGAAATCTAATAACAATGCAACCTTTCATGAAAAGCTGTTATTTTTTCTCACTGGTCCAGTGTTAATCGGTTAACCAAATAGGTTAATCGGTTAACACCTTTCCAACGTTCAAGATATTTGAATTTACATGTGTTAATCGGTTAACCCACATGGCTAATCGGTTAACACTTTTAAAACGACCCAAAAACATAATTTTGAAATGTGTTAATCGGTTAACCATATGGGTTAATCGATTAACACTGAAGGTTTTTCTAAAAATACTTAATTTAAAATATAAAGAGTATTTTAAAAATGTTTTGAATGACTTAGTGATAGTGGTGTAGTGAAGTGTGATTAAAAGAACACTTGTATAAATATTTCTAAGTAAAATATGTTATACTGCTCTTTGTATCATCAACACCACTTGAAGCTTGTAGACGAAGCTTGATCCATAGCGCCATATGCGACTTTATCTTGATCTTTGATAATGGATTCTTGTTGATTGCTCGCGCCTCTTGCTTTTTGCGAATGTGTACCAAGCTTGTATGAGTTGTCTTCATCAAAACACAAAGGCCTTGAAACTTGCTTCTACAATTTGACAGCACCTTGAATTATGGAAAGTGGTTTAACTTGGTTAAACCTAAAGTTTGTTACATGTGACCAGCCCAAGCCCAGTCTGCACTACTACTTAAGGAGGAGCAGAAGCAGAGGAAATCAAGCACTCACATCAAGAACAACTTGAGTGTAAAATAAAGGTCTAGGGTTTGAGAGTCCCTTGTGTGTGTAAGTCACCCTATGTATCTTTTGATACATTGTGGTAGACATATTTGTGAGTGAAGAGTTGTGCTCTTCACGTGTGTCTTGTGAGTGAAGAAGTTATGTTCTTCACGTGTGAAGTGTGTCTTAGGAATACTTGTACACCAAGAAACTGTATGCTGCATTGGTTAGGTAGGTTCTAAGCTGTTGTGTCACTCAAAGCTGTTAAGCAAGAGTGTGTGTCACTTGATCAAAGTTGTGAAGCAAGATCAAGGTGTGTTTTTGGAGTGTATCTCCATAACTGTTTTTCAATTGTGTATTGATATCACTGAGGTGATTGAGGGGGAGTGAGTGGGTATACTCAGGTCTAGAGTGTCTCTAGGCAGAAATTACATTGGGTAGAGATTAAGTGAGGAGTTGTAAACGGGGGAGTTTAGCTCTGATATGATTATGCTAATAGTGGATTTCCTTCCTGGCTTGGTAACCCCCAGATGTAGGTGAGGTTGCACCGAACTGGGTAAACAATTCATTGTGTTATTTATCTTTCAGCATTTACAATTCTGTACAATTTAAATGTTTAGATAAATAGTCTGTCAGTATGCAGATGTCACAACAGAGGTCATGACATCGTTATTTCTTAAAGGAATTTAAATTCGTCATGGTCTGTCCTCGTCCTTGTTGAGCAGAGATCAATGTTCTTGGACATATGAGTTCTGCATATCAGAATTTCAATTGGTATCAGAGCAGGCATCCTGTCTGTTCGGGATGAGATCTTGGGATATACTTTCTGGTGGTTTAAACAAGGAGAAATGGTAGCTGATTTGCTGATCTTGCTAAATGGTTGAGCTATTGCTTATAAAGTTAAGGAGAAGTGTTAGCCGAGTTGCTGATCTTTCTAAACATTGGAGTTGCTGCTTATGGATTTTAGGAAGAGGTTGCAAAGGATTCTGTGTATCTGCTGTTGTGCCCTCTGATATAGGAGCTTCTATGATCTACTGAATGGTTTGCCAAAGGAGGAGTGACTACTTCTGTATGATGTTCTATAAGATGTTCTGACATCTTGTTTAGGGCATGTTGAAGATGTTCTTTTGGTTGTTTCGCTGCTTAATTTTCTGATGGAAGAACTCTGGAGGTCCTGTTATTCTTGAAGATATCAAAGCTCTAGTCGTTCCATCGTCAGGAGCAATGGACTAAAGAGAGTTGGTTAGTGTTAAATGTTATTGTTAACCTCATGATTGGAAGTGGTTTTATTATGAACCTTTAAGGAAAAACAAGAGCTCTACTAGCAAGAGGAAGTCATAGGCAGGTTGAGTCAAGGGTGTCAGCCTTGGGATTCTTGAAGTTGTGTGGATTTAAGATCAATTGCTATTTGTGGGCTACACACATATTTAATTGGTTATCCATCAAGTTCAAGATTGCTGAAGAGAAGGACTTATCATAAGGATTTAAGATTCATTGCTATTTAAGATATTCTCAAATATTTAATGGATTATCCTTAGTTGATGATCAAGGTGTAACAGCCTAATTTTCAATAATTAATTATTTGTGTTAATTAATTGATTTATTTGGATTATTCTAATTATTTGAATAATTAGATGATTGTTTAAATGGATTGGTAGATGTTTGAGAGAGGGAATATATTGGAAAGAAATAACGAGAAAGATATATATATGAGGAAGTGGAAAAGAAAAAGAAAGGGAAAGAAAGAGGAAGAAGAGAAAAGGATGAGAAAAAGAGGAAACTTGGAGACTCATCAAGAACATCCTCTAGCTTCCAATTAATCAAGGTAAGGGTGTGAAATTTTACTATCTTAATCAGTGTGTGTTTGGATTTGTAGGGTGTTTTCTACATTTTCCATTTTAGGTCGGAATGAGTTTAATCGGTAGAAATTGAGTTTTATCGGTTAGAATTTGGAATAGACAGTGTAGTATAGTCGGGTGATGAGTGAGTTGTACTACTAGAACTGATTTGGATTAAATCGTCGGTTTGTGAGGTTTGGGATTTTGAGCAGCCATGGGAGTTCTGAGTTCGCAGGTTCGCCAGGCGAATGGCAGCGAAGCTTCGCCAAGCGAAGCCCACCGAGTAGCAGTGAACCAAGTCAGTAGCAAACATCCTGTCTTCGCTGGCAAGTTCGCCAGGCGAATGAGTGTGGTGAAGGTTCGCCAGGCGAGTGTGCTAGCGAGTAATTCCAGAATAATTCCCAGTGGTCTTCGCTGGCAAGTTCGCCAGGCGAACGGAGTAGCGAAGGTTCGCCAGAGGCTTCGCCAGGCGACGGTTAGCGAACACAGCAGCATATTTTCTTTTCTTGTGTTTTCCATTCGTGGATTGGTTGTGTGGTTTGGTTGCGATCATTCCTTGTCTGAGATGACTAATTATATGTTGTTATGTTGTGTTGTGGGTAGCCGTATGGCGTGAATCCTAGATTATGAATCGATTATGAATATGTGGCCTTTTGGCATATGTGATACATTGTTTTAATTGATTAAAATGCCTGATGAATGTGATTGAGTTTGTTTCCGTTTGGCACGATATTTGTAAGTGCACATTGCTTGTATGCGATGGTGGGTGAAGAATGTATGAGATTATATATGGCGAGTACATGTGCATTGTTTGGTAATTTAAGAATGATGTTGGAAATATGTATATGTGTTGAGTCGTACTCACTGGGGTAGAATGGCAAGATGTCGTTCCTAGTAGAGTAATCACTGGGGTAGAATAACAGGATGTTATTCCTAGATAGGTATAGTGTCGTGGTTGTACACATTGGGGTAGAATGACTAAGATGTCGTTCCTGGTGGAATAATTACCAGGGTAGAATAGTTGTGATGTTGTTCCTGGTAGGGTATAAGTGATGTACCCATACTCCCAAAAGGGGATTGGTGTTAACTGATGAGTTTTATATGAGTCATATGACATAAATATCATTGTTGTATGAAGGATGTTGATGTGTACAAATTGTTGAATTGTGAGTTATAAATGTGAATCTAGAATGAAGTGATATGAGATGAATGATGAACATAGGTATATATGCATTGTGATATATATATATATATATATATATATATATATATATATATATATATATATATATATATATATATATATATATATATATATAGTGAATGTATATTGAATATACATGCTGATACGTGATGTATTATGAGATTGATTGTGAATGTGAACCATGTTTGAATGGTGTGAATGAATGATGAACACCTGCATATATTGTGATATGTGCATATTGTGAGTGTATAATGAATATATGCGATGAATGTGAAAGATGCATGAGTATGTTTGTAAACATGTGTGCATTTCAAGAGTGTCATGAGTCATGTTGCATGTGAAGCATCATGGTATGCATTCTTGTGTTGATTGATTCCTCGGTGAATCTGCAGAACCTCGTGTGCCCTTGTGGGGCGTGAGCGATGGTTATATATTGATTCCTCGGTGAATCTGCAGAACCTCGTGTGCCCTTGTGAGGTGTGAGCGATGGTTATATATTGATCCCTCGGTGAATCTACAGAACCTCGTGTGCCCTTGTGGGGTGTGAGCGATGGTTATTTATTGATCCTTAGGTGGATTTGCAGAACCTCGTATGTTGCGATGGTTATATTTGATTCCGCGTAGAATCTGCAGAACCTCGTGTGCCCATGTGGGGTGTGAGCGATGGTTATTTTTGGTTCTTCAATTGAACCTGCTGAAATGAGTCGGTACCGCATTTGCATATGCATAGAGTCGTGAGTCGGTCTCTATGAGTTGCATTTATCATCTTTATATGATGCATTGGTGAAATAAACATGAATGTGAATGTTTATGTGAATTGGTGATGAAAAGAACATATTTTGTATGTTTATATGGATCGATTGGAATTGTGGATGTACGCATGTTAAATATGCTTGATGATTATCCATATTTGTTTATATGTAGATAGCGATGTATATGAGTGAATCGTGAATGTATGCATCATGAGATGCTTGGTTATATATATATGTATACATTGTAATGTATGTTAGTGAGTGGTGATGTATTGTGGCAAGAAGTATAATATGGATATTCTATGTTATAGAAATATATTATATGCTTTGTTATTGTGTTAATATGCATTATGGTGAGAAAAGGTGGGATATATGTATTCTGTACGTGTGCATTTATATATGATTATGTGCATTGATTATTATGGTAATATTTCTCACCCTTATGCTGGAATGATGTCCTATATGACACCGTGCAGGTATCAAGGAGTAGTACGACTTGTAGTTGCGAGTTCGCTGTTGGTGCAGCTGTTTAGTATTTAATTATGTTGGGTCTGTCGCTACCGCGAAAATCGGCGCCGGCTGAACAGAAGAGTCGCCACCGTGCGTTATTTATCCCCAAGGAGGGAAAGGAAACGCTCGAGGTAAACCTACCGCAAAACGGGGAAAGGAATGGTCATCGCAACCAAATCCTGGATTCGGGAGTCGGTTACGCAAGGGGAAGGTATTAGCACCCCTCACGTCCGTCGTACTCGACGGGATCCACGCTTGTTTTCGGGTATGGATTGTTATTCTATCTAAACTAAGCGTATGGGTTAAAAAGAAAAGAAAATGACTCGGTAAAGTATCGCACTTCATGCCTACGTATTCCCGTCTGGAACGAGAAATCAGAGTCAACGTAGTTCGCCTACCTACGGGAAAGGAGGGGAAGGTTTCTCGCTAGGATATCACATCCTATGCCTACGTACTTTCATACAGCATGAAAGATCAGAGCAAACGTAGTTCGGGCCACGTACGACACAAGTCGGTCTTGATTGTTTTTATTCCTTCTGGAAAAAGGTTTTTCTGATTAACAGTCCAGGCGGACAAAATTGACGTTTTGATGAGTTCACATTCTTTTACGGAAGAAGTGTCTTTTATTGTGTTTGAAATCTTATCATGTTTTTCTGTTTGTTTTGAGAAAGAAGAGACAGAACTCTAACCTACGGTTGCGAAGGGAATCAGACTAACCTAATGTTATCATGCATGGGTTAAGACCTAATGTCTATCATGCTCCTCTCTTGCGCAGAGAGAAACAGAGATCCTAAGGGAATAGACGGAAACAGAAACAATAGCATATACACAATAAAGCAGTAAAATGCATGGATGCAACAATACAAGCGAGGCAAGGGAGTCCCACTCAACCTCGAACCTAGAAAACAACAGGCAAAAGTGAACAGAATTCACTTTCAACCTAACAGGTTAAACAGCAAGCAATACAGTCAGGGAAATTCAAACAATACATCAAAAATATACAGCTAAAATAAACAGCAAAAGCAGCTCTGCATCAACATCTGTCTTCAAGTCATCTTCAACCATCTTCAGGCTTCAAGCAAGCATCAGTCTTCATCTTTACAGCCTTCAAGCAAGGTCTTTATCATCAGTCTTCAATCTGCAATGGCTTTTCTTCAAGTCTCAATCTCCAAGATGAATATCAGTCAACAAGATGAAACGGATGTTAAACAGTCAATTGCCTACCAAAGGTGGCTCATTAACTGTTAACATTATACAGACAATTTTCTCTCAAAAGTTCTATCTTTTAAATACATTCACTAATATTTCCAAAGGAAGGAGGTGGATATTTAAAAGAGACTTTGAATCATAGAGAAAGGATGGAGGCAAACAAGACCTTCCATGTTTGTGAATCAAGTTTTCTACTCTAGAGCTCTGCCTAGCTCCTAAATCCTATAACCCTCAACAGCTGCTAGCAAGATGCTCTCCATCAACTCTGGAAGTTGGTCTTCATTCTTTTGATCTCCAATGGCCTTCATCATCAAAGTCTTCAGCTCAACCCCCAAGCCCCAAGCAAGCCCAATACCCCACACAGTCAAAAAATAACCCTAGAGAGGGCACACCACACAGTCAAGCAAATACGAGCAGCATACTAATAGTAATAGTAGAATAGGGGAAACCTAGTATTTTCTAAGGGATCTATTATCTACCCATAATACCCCTATAGTCCCATACCCCTAAGTTCAATCTTCAACTCCTAAAAGAAATGATTTACCACACCTATGTTATCTATAAACCCTAGTTTTGATTCTTCTAATCACACCTAAACAAATCATCCAAAATTAAATCCTAAAATCATGAATTAAATCCTATGAGTAAGCTAAAGTCCTAGGTTAATCACCCTAAAAAGAATGGATCCAAAATGTAAAAGCATCTAACTAAACTAAAATCAACAATATCATGCATTAAACTAAACCTTATTTACCACCTATTTAAAAGAAAAATATACTAAAAATATAAAAATAAAATGAAATGCTAATTTTATTATGTGAAAATTTTCTTAACAGAATTATGAAAAAGATGCAAAAACAACCATTTAAAAATATGCAATTTTCTATTTGTTATGATTTTTTAAAGAAATGAAAAAAATGGAAGAAATTAATATGAATTAAATTGGATATGGGGTGCAGTAAGTATTTATTTCAGTTAAAAGAAGATGATGGGTCCAGACTGGGGGGCGCGCATAGCAAAGCGCGTCTGGGCCCAGTTGATCAGAAAAACATAAAATGAAATAAAAAAAAGGAAACGGTGCGAAAAGCAGAAAAAATAGTTAAAAACACATTGGGCCTGAGTGAATGGGGTGCGAATATCAATTGCAACTTGAGCCCAGAAGAATGATTAAATGAAACGCAGCGTATTGCTGCATGATATCTCCCTCCAAATTTCGTTTTGAATCCTGGCCATTGGATCTAACCCCAAGTCAAAGTCTCCCACTTAATCAAACGGTCAGGGCATCGTCTTCAACCTTGGACAAACCCTAGCTGGAAATCTCTCTCCCATGCACGATCCTTCTCCTCCTCTGTTCTCCCTCGATCCTTGATGAAACTCCATCATTCCAAAATCAAAAATGCTCTGCATCTCTCCCTCTACACAGCCATGGTAATATCTTCCTCTAAAACTCAATCAAAATTCAAACCCGATAGGTAGAAAGTATTGACTCCACCATTTTATACTGAGATCAACCTTGCCAACTCCTTCTAATTCTTACACGAACACAATCTACATGCTATGCTGATTACCCTGAGCTATATATCTAAGATTATCGTGCCCTATCCTAGGTGTTCTAAGCCCTAACAGATTTGGTGCTCCAATGGTAACCTCCATGAATTGCTCTCAAATTCACCAGAAACAATCATCTAATCATTCATAACCATTCTAACCTAATAGTTCTCTAACATGCTAACTAAATCTATCCAATTCGAAAGGAAAACTAACCTGGTTTAAAGATGGAAACAGGTGCAGAATTCCTTGGATCCAATGCTTGCAATGCTTGGGAATTGATCAATACACTTGATTCTTGGTTCTGTATGCAATAGTTCTGGCTCACACCTCTTGGATCTTGCAATCACAATCTTCTTGCACTTTGGATGATGAAGTTGGTAGCACACGATTTCTTCCTCAATCCAAACAAATTTTGATGGAAATTTGATCCTTGAATGATGTAGATGAAGATAGGATCAAGAAGTGTGGAAAATGATGAAGATTTGATGGAGTTTGAAGTGGATTTGCAAAATGGAAGAATGAGATGAAACTTGGTATTTTGATCAAAATGAATCACCAACCCTTGAATGAAGCCACTCTACCCAATATATAGATGAAATTAGAAAGCTCTAGAACTTGGTAGAAACTTCTTGTGCACACTTTCCTTGAATTTTGGATATGTTACTTCCTTTGTAAGCCAACTAGCATAACTTCCAAATTTTGAACCAAACTCAAAAATATACTTTTGCCAATGTTCTTAAAACATTTTTTCCAATCAAAATGACCTATAATTTCATCCCATTTGACCAAGTTATGAAAAATCTCAATTTTAGGTCACTTTTGTTCATTAAATTCCCTTTTTAAATGACCAAATTTGAAACCTTGAGCTATGAGCCTTTCCAAACTTTCATGATCACTTTTCTAGACTCAAAATGTCATTTGGAGAAAGTTTGATGTTGTGAAGTTTTTCATTTGAAGCTTCCTTGTATGAGTTTTGGGCATAGGCTTGAAATGACCTGTAATTCTCAGATGACCAAAATACCCTTTGCTTGACAAGGCCATAAGTAGAGTTCCACACATCATATGAAGGCATACCATACCTTTCTAGAAATTTAAGACAATGAGGAATAACTCTTATGTTGACCAGAAATTCATTTGAAACCTCCTTGAGGGGTAAAAGTTGCTTGGAAGACAAGTAACTTTCACAGACAAAATTTCAGATACCTCAGATGACCTGTAACTTGCAAGGACCATAACTTGAGTTCTATAAATCTACTTGATGTCTTCCACCACTCAAATTAAAGGTATTGAGATCCTATACAAGTTTCATGTTGGCCAAGGATCCATTTGAAGCTTGCATTTTTACTTATCTTGCTTGGAAGTTTGACCTAAACTAGGGGATTTTACACAGAAACCCTAATTTAGAAACTCCTCTTCTTCTTGATTTCTCTTGATTTCTCCTTGGAACAACACCACATCCTTGTCTATATGTCAAATGATGAACCCCACATCTCTCAAATAGACCTTGATGCCCTTCAATCAGTCATTTGACCTAGGGTTGACCTAGGGTTGACCCAGATGAAACCCTAGTTGACTGTCTTCAACTGCAACTCTTGTGACCACACCAATGACTTGTCTCACTTTCAAAATGACTCTCTAGGTCCTCTATGATGTCTAGATACCCTCTATGCTCAATCCACAGCTCACAACTTCTCTGATGGTCTTCAAATGCCCTCAAGGTAGGAGAGAGACCCACTGCTTGATCCACTGACTTCTTAGATTTCAATTTCTTTCTGATGACTTGGATATGCTTGAATTTGAATAATAACCTCTTGATAGGCTCATAGATATGAGAATAGTACTTGGTCCCTTGTTGGATGACTTACTATGCTATGCTATGCAGATGATTAGATTATGTACATGACTCTATATGCAAATGCTAATGTAATTAAACATAAACCAAGTGAAGTAGGTTGAGCAAATTTTAGGGTGCAACAGCTGCCCCTATTCAAGCGACTTGGACCCGATTGGGTGAAGAGCGAACGGACTTCAAACATTCGAGGTACGAGACGGTTGAATACTAAGAACCCGGAAATTTGCCAACCGCGGAAATAAACTGCACTGCTACTTGGGGAACGACATCCACCAACTGAATCTAGCTGTTACAGCAACCAACTGATCCATTAGCGACCGTGCTGAGGATTATTTTCATCAGCCTGAAAAAGATTCTATCATCGCAGGGATAGAACTTTGTCCACGTCAGGACGCCTGTTTCGTCAACACGAAGAAATCTCAACTAAAATTTGTCCACGCTAGGACTCCACCTGCCGTCAACCCGGAAAAATCTCGGCGACTTCGCTGGGGATAACTCGTCTGCATTTCATCAGCACGAGGAAATCCTATCCACATAGGAATGAATTGTCCACATCTTGTCAGGAATAAATCGTCCACGTTAGGAATAAACTCTTCCACGTTAGGAATAATCTGTCCACGTTAGGAATAAATCTTTTCGTCGACGTCAGGAATAAAATTTCCACGTCAGGAATAAACTTCGTCCACGTTAGGAATAACCTCTTTCCACGTTAGGAATAACTCTCTTCGTCCACGTCAGGAATACATCGTCCACGTTAGGACCCACCTTTCCACGTAAGGAATACATCGTCCACGTTAGGACCCACCTTTCCACGTAAGGAATACCTCTTTCCACGTAAGGAATACATCTTTTTTCCACGTAAGGAATCACCTCTTTCCACGTTAGGAATAACTCTCTTCTGGATCTGTCCACGTCAGGACTAAACTTTCCACGTAAGGAATACATCTTTCCACGTAAGGAATAAACTTCTTTCCATGTAAGGAACTAACTTCTTTCCACGTAAGGAATAAACTTCTTTCCACGTAAGGAACTAACTTCTTTCCATGTAAGGACTCACATTTCGTCTTGACTTGTCCACGTCAGGACTCACATCTTCGACCCGCTGAGGAAATAAAACTTGTCCACGTCAGGACTCACGCCTCGCCAACACTAAGAGAGATAAACTTGTCCACGTCAGGACTCGCGCATCTTGACAACACGAAGAACTATAAACTTGTCCACGTCAGGACACGCATTCCACCATTGCGAAGGAAGATATCTGCTGGGAATAAATGGTCAACGTCAGGACACCAACACAAAGAGTAATCAATTTTGTCCACGTCAGGACTTCACATTCAATCAATACGGAGAAATCAAATTTGTCCACGTTAGGACTAGCACATCTCATCAACCTGGGGAAATAAATTTGTCCACGTTAGGACACCCACTTCTCTAGCACGAAGAAATCCCGTCAATATAGGAATAGATTGTCCACGTCAGGACCCATTTCTCCATTGGTCCCAACCCACAAACCTTTTAGCACTGACGTGACAGCGACTTTGGGGCGGACTCTATTGGGGATATTTGGAAACCAAACTACCGGACGCCTGTTCTGATAACTGGCAGCAGCCTCTGAAATTCTGATTCATGAAACCCTTTGATGCTGACGTAACAAAAAATTTGAAGAAAGTAATCCGCTGGCCGGACTAGAGACACTTCAACAAGCAACCCTGGTGGGGAAAACAAGAGACATTTACACCAATAACTCTGCTCGGGGACAAAGAGAAATTTATCACGATAACTCTGTGGGGAATAATGCCAAAACTGACATTATCGTTGAATGTCTCACGTCGAGATCTTGAATGTTTGGTAATTCATTTGAGCAAGAGCTCTCTCCACCTGCAAGAGAACAATACTTGAAACAAACGGTTAGCCAACCTGGTTCATGTTTCAAAATGCATATGCTTGACAATGACACCATGCTCCATTCGACATGGAGATGCTACGCGTCTTTATTTGGTGGATGCAAGTATGACACTATATGCCGATGCAAATGCAGACTCGAACTGCTGGGATACAGAAACCGCTTCAGCAAAATAAATGCTGAAGACAACGCCAACTCCGCTGGGGGTAGCCAGGTGCTACAGGATTATTCCAGCAAAATAAATGCTGGAAGAGTGAAGCCAACTCCGCTGAGGGATAATTGAATGCGCCAATCATGGTTGGACTTCTGCTGGGGAGTGAACGGGTATCACACGGTATTCTGGCAAAATAAATGCCAGGACATACCACCAACTCTGTCGGGGAGAGTTTTCTTCTTCGAGTTCCACTGGGAGGAAAGAAAACACTTGCTGGAAAGAGAACCTCGCTGGGGACGAAACGATTCTCTTGGGGAAAATCAACTGACTCCGCTGGGGGAGAGTAAATGACCCTACTGGGAAGGGTAAACTGCCTGAGTACAGCTCACAAGTTGGAGATTAATCTTCTGAGGCTAAACCACTCTGCTCGGGATGGGGGATCCACACTGTCTGAATACAGCCTACAATCTTGGAACCGCCAAACTCTGCTGAGGGTAAACGACTTTACTGGAGAATGTCCTTTGGGTAAGCTACAACTGGCTGGGGAATTTGATCCTTCTTCGGTAAGGAACATTGCTATCTTAGAAGCGCGACCTGCATGGGGATCGAGTCTTTCGTTACGAGCTTCTGGTCCACACTGCACTCTTTTGATCGTCCATTTCATACGGCTACGGACCCTGCAACACCACAAACAAGACAAGACAAGTCTACACAACCAAATCTATTCAGGTTAGTGTTAGTGACATTATTTTCAGTTAATTCAAAGTTTTAGCAATTATTGGCAAGGGCCAGCGACGTTATACACACGCTAGTTCCATTAAACCTAGGCGTTTATCATGCACAAAACAGTAAAGAACCAGCATCAAGTACTGAATGACATATTTTATTGATAGGGCCCCTAAATGGGCAGAGTTTTGTACACGGGATGTAACTCCTGAAAAGAGGAAGCTACACACAACAAATATACAAGTATGCACAAGAAGCATAAATATATCGACAAATCAAATTTGTACACATGTCGGCAACAGGATGCAGATGAACACCACGAGTTGATCCTCCTATGACTCGCCCGACTCTAATGCTTTCCCGGCATTCACACTTCCGAAGAGATTGTATCTGATAATCGACCCCTCAGGTATATTCTCCCGCACCAATGCTCAATGTAGTATCAAATTCGGACCGCAGTCATTTGCTTTTCAAATCCCTAACTTTTGCGTGAACCGCCCTTTACGGGTTTTCAGTTCACCGGGATACCCTTTTTTGCCGAAGCCGCCCAGTGTAGGTTTTCAACTTCGCGGGTGTACATTTTTTCAATTTTATCCCAAACTTTTGCCCGAACCTTTCATTATGTTTTTGGTTCGCCAGGATGCCCCATTTTTGCCTGGACTCTCTTTTTTTGTCCAGCGGGTCAATTTTAAGCAAAGTATTTTTTAACTGCGTCCGAATTCACAGGCGACGTAAATTCTTCACCGTCCATGGTGGACAACAATAAAGCTCCTCCTGAAAAGACTTTTCTGACAACGTATGGCCCTTCGTAGTTGGGGGTCCACTTGCCCCTGTGATCTGCCTGCGGCGGGAGAATCCTTTTCAGCACAAGGTCGCCCGTCTGAAAGCTCCGAGGATGTATCTTCTTATCATATGCTTTCTTCATTCGGCTCTGGTACAAACGACCGTATGCTAGAGAAGCGAGCCTCTTCTCATCCATTAAACTCAGCTGGTTCAACCTGTCTTTCACCCATTCTGCCTCGTCTAGTTGGACATCTTGTAATACTCTCAGCGAAGGAATCTCAACTTCCAGTGGTAGCACTGCTTCCATTCCATATACCAACGAGAACGGGGTTGCCCCGGTTGATGTGCGTACCGTCGTACGATAACCATGCAAAGCGAAAGGTAGCATCTCATGCCAATCCTTATAGGTCACCACCATCTTCTGAACGATCTTCTTTATATTTTTATTGGCCGCTTCAACAGCGCCATTCATCTTGGGTCGGTAAGGGGAGGAGTTGTGATATTCGATCTTAAAATTCTGACAGAGCTCCTTCATCATTTTGTTGTTCAGGTTTGAACCGTTGTCAGTGATTATCCGCTCGGGGATTCCATATCTGCAGATGATATCTCTCTTGATGAATCTAGCTACCACCTGCTTAGTCACATTTGCGTAAGACGCCGCTTCCACCCACTTGGTGAAATAATCGATTGCTACCAGAATGAACCGGTGCCCGTTAGAAGCTGTCGGCTCGATCTTTCCAATCATATCAATTCCCCACATCGAGAATGGCCACGGCGATGACATCACATTCAGAGGACTCGGAGGCACATGGATCTTATCAGCATAGATTTGGCACTTGTGGCACTTCCTCGCAAACTTGAAACAATCAGTTTCCATAGTTAGCCAAAAATAACCTGCCCGCAGCAGCTTCCTCGTCATAGCATGCCCACCAGCATGCATACCAAATGTTCCCTCATGTATTTCCTCCATGAGCAGCTTTGCCTCTTTCTCATCTACACAACGTAGCAGCACCAAGTCGTGATTTCTTCTATATAAGACACCATCCGGATTCAGATAGAAATTACCCGCCAACCTCCTGAGAGTCTTCTGATCATGACTGGATGCCCCAGCCAGATACTCTTTGTTCTTCAGGAAATTAAGGATATCAAAATACCATGGTTTATCATCAGATGCTTCGTCAATGGCAAATACGAAGGCAGGTCTGTCAAGCCGAGAAATAACAATTATGGGAGCCTCGTTCTAGAAGTTGACTTTGTACATGGAAGACAAAGTGGCCAGGGCGTCAGCCATCTGATTCTCCGCTCGCGGTACATGATGCAATTCAACCTTGTCAAAGAAAGGCAACAATCTCCTCGCGTAGTTCATGTAAGGTATCAAATTGGGCTGACGTGTCTCCCATTCTCCTTTTATTTGATTCACCACCAGAGCTGAGTCTCCGTATACGTCCAGATTTTTGATTCGCAAATCAATGGCTTCTTCAAGCCCCATGATACAAGCTTCGTATTCGGCTTCATTATTGGTAACTGGAAAGGTCAGTCGAGCAGTAAACGGGATGTGCGACCCGTGTGGAGTAGTGATGATTGCCCCTATTCCGCTACCGTAAGCGTTTACAGCTCCGTCAAAGATCAACTTCCACTTGGAACCCAATTCTGGTCCTTCGTCTGGCAACGGCTCATCACAATCTTTCATCTTTAGGTACATGATATCCTCGTCAGGAAAATCAAACCTCATCGATTGGTAATCTTCAATAGGCTGCTCTGCCAAATATTCAGACAACACACTCCCCTTTATAGCCTTCTGCGAGACATACTGGATGTCGTATTCAGTCAAGACCATCTGCCAACAGGCAATTCTCCCCGATAATGCCTGCTTTTCGAATACATATTTGATAGGATCCATCTTCGAGATGAGCATGGTTGTATGATTCAGCACGTATTGCCTCAAACGCTTGGCGGCCCAGGCTAGCGCGCAACAAGTTTTTTCGAGCATCGAATATCGAGATTCGCATTCAGTAAATTTCTTACTCAAGTAGTAGATCGCATGCTCTTTTCTTCCTGTCTCGTCGTGTTGACCGAGAACACAACCCATACTTCCCTCAAGAACTGTCAAATACATAATCAAGGGTCTCCCTGCCACTGGGGGTATCAAAATAGGAGGCTCCTGCAAATACTGCTTTATTTTATCGAACGCCTTTTGACAATTTTCATTCCACGTTACAGCTTGGTCTTTTTTCAACAGCTTGAATAATGGTTCACACGTAGCCGTTAGGTGAGATATGAACCGGGCGATGTAGTTCAACCTCCCTAGAAACCCGCGCACCTCTTTCTCTGTTCTCGGCGTCGACATCTCTTGTATTGCTTTTATTTTTGCAGGATCAACCTCTATTCCTCTTTCGCTCACGATAAACCCCAGCAGTTTACCCGATCTCACCCCGAAGGTGCACTTGTTAGGGTTCAGTCTCAGCCTGAACTTCCTAAGCCTTTTGAATAACTTCAGCAGATTCACCAAATGCTCTTCCTCCGTCTGGGATTTGGCAATCATATCGTCAACATAAACTTCGATCTCTTTATGCATCATATCATGGAAAAGAGTCGTCATTGCACGCTGATACGTTGCCCCAGCATTCTTCAATCCGAAGGGCATCACTTTATAACAAAATGTTCCCCAAGGCGTTATGAAAGTAGTCTTCTCCATGTCCTCTGGCGCCATTTTAATCTGATTATAACCCGAGAAGCCATCCATGAAGGAGAATACGGAGAATTGAGCAGTGTTGTCAACTAGCACATCGATGTGAGGAAGCGGAAAATCATCTTTTGGGCTCGCTTTATTTAAATCTCGGTAATCTACGCACATTCTCACTTTACCGTCTTTCTTTGGCACTGGTACAATATTAGCGACCCATGAGGGATATTTTGTCACAGCTAGGAAACCAGCATCCCACTGTTTTTGAACCTCCTCCTTAATCTTCACTGCCATATCGGGTCTAGTTCTGCGAAGCTTCTGCTTGACCGGCGGGCATTCTTCTTTCAACGGCAGACGGTGCACAACCATATCTGTATCGAGCCCAGGCATGTCTTCATACGACCAAGCGAACACATCACTATACTCTCTGAGCATTTCAACCAGTCTTCGCTTGACGTCGCTCTGCAGCGCGGCTCCTATACGGATGTTCTTTTCAACCCTTCCGACCCCAGGTTAATAATTTCGATGACCTCCTCATGAGGCAGAATGACTCGTTCTTCTTGCTTCACCCACCAAGACAATTCTTCGGGAACGTCACTATCTTCAACAATCTCTTCTTCGGCCTGAAATACCGGGTGCTTAAAGTCGAGACGAGTCATAGGTGGTTCGATGATGTCATCTGAAAATGTTATCCTGCAAAAGGAATGGTTAAATGCTTCAAAATGCGTATAAAGCGAATAACCACGTTGCCATTTTATTGCAAAATACAAAACAGGAAAAACAGAGATCGCAATATTTGCACATGAAAAAAACGCCTTTTATTTAATGATTAAACACGCAATGTTCATAACAGCACGACCCTAAGCAAAATCATGATGCCCCGGGCAAGACACCAGATTGTTCAACAATTAAAAAAACAAAGCATTACTGTTCAAGAGTCACAGGAACAATCTCCTGAATAGACCAATTGCATAATCCTTGTCCTGGCACGCTCGGCTGAATCCAGGCGTCCATGTCGCAATCACTGTCTCCTTCGTCGGACTCTGAAGCAGCGTTAATGGTCTCGTGACATACTCCACTAGCAGTGATAGTTATTGGTCCTCTGAAACGGGGTGCCCCCACGGCAGGTGCTGATGACGACGGTTGATATCCCAGCCCAAACCGGTCCATCTTCACAGGAATATCCAGCACTTTGCCCCAACCCTTTGTCTCACCGGTCTCTACTAGAGCTTGAGCTTCCTTATATGACGATACGGCTACCTCCGACGCTTTACTCGGCTCGGGACCTTTGTCTTTGATGCGCAATCCTTCAAATGCCTGACAGGGCGTTTCATGAATCTCGCCATCGACCTCCACATACTTGAATGATGACAGATGGCTGACCAGTATATCTTCTTCCCCACATACAGTGACCACGCTGTCTCCTACCATGTATTTCAACTTTTGATGCAAGGTAGACGTGACTGCCCCAGCACCATGAATCCAGGGTCGTCCGAGAAGGCAGCTATATGCTGGTTGGATGTCCATGATATAGAATTCAGTTGCGAAAACCTCTGGCCCCACCTGTAGAGGTAATGTTATGGATCCAAAGACTGTTCTTCGTGTACCGTCAAATGCCCTGACCACCAAGTCACTGGGCGTACACAGGATTCCTCTGACATCTAATTTCATCATCGCTTTCTTGGGCAGCACGTTCAAAGATGATCCGGTGTCTACCAGTACATGAGACATGACTGATCCTCTACACTCCACAGAGACGTGCAACGCCATATTATGCTCTCTCCCCTTCGGGGTCAAATCAAAGTCTGTAAAGCCCAAGCTATGGCCTGCGTCCACATGTGCCAACACCCCCTCCAGCTGATTCACGGAAACATCTTGGGGTACGAAGGAAGTATCCAGAACTTTCAGCAATGCATTTCTGTGAGCTTCAGAACACAATAGCAACGACAGTATAGATATCTTTGACGGCGTCTGTTGCAGATGCTCAACAATCTTATAATCACTGGGACATTCTCAATCATCTTTCCTTTTCCCTTCGCCAGTCGCTCAGCCTCTACCTCAGGCGATATGAAGATTCTCCCACTTCTTGTCATACCTCCGGTACCGACAACATTGTCTACAGTCTCAGCTGGCTGCTTATTAACATCAATTTTTACCCCATCACAATACACTTCCAACCCATAGGACCAGGGGACTGCCTTAGTGCTCTCGTACGGGATTGGTCCGGCCTTGGTGATGGTGATCGGTGGTCGCTTGGCCGGTGCCGTTATAGTGATCGTTTTTCGAGGAATCGTCACAGTAGCCACATCACTTTGCTTGTCTACTAATACCCCTGCAGGTTCTTCAATTACTGCTCGGTCAAATTGCAGTGTGCCTCCATCTATTAAAGCCTGAATACCTTTCTTTAAGTCATCACAACCCCCAGCTTGGGTCCAACACTCTAAGCAATACTCGTCGCAACCTGGATACACACCACCTTGCAATAATCTGCTCTTTATCTCGCACAACGGTGTCTTGAGGTCATCAACATGCATAATCAAGTTCAAACCCTCCTCAGTTAAAATGGCGTTTGCCCCATGGTTTGGCATGGGCTTTTGCACTATATTCGGACCCGCTGTTCCAAAATTGATAGCCTTACTATCCAATAGATCCTGCACTACATGTTTGAACGCATGGCAACCCTCTACATCGTGGCTAGGAGCCCCAAAGTGGAATTCACAGTGCCTGCTTGCATCGTAACCATACGGAGGAGTACCTGTTATTGGCGCCAGAGTTCTCTTCTCTACCAAGTTCAAATCCAGTAGTGTCTGTAACAAATCTGCATACGTTGAAGGAGGCTTTTCAAACACCCTCCTTGGTTTGCCCCCCTGGAATCTGCGCTGGGCAGGCTGTGCCCCCTGCTGTGGCTGCTGTTGCTGTTGTTGTTGTTGAAATGGTTGTTGCTGAAACGAAATAGTAACGCTTGCCACCTGCTGCGGCTGATTGTACTGGTTTCGACCTCTGCCCCGGCCTCGGCCTCGGCCCCCAAACACCGCGCTTGCATCGCCCTGAAGGCGCCCACTAAAAGCCCTTCTGTTACTGCCAGTCGACGTGGATTCCTCAGCTTGGAATCTTCCCTGTTTAATGTTGCTTTCAATCTTCTCTCCCATCAGGATTAAGTCTGAGAAACTTCCCAAAGAAGTGTGAAACAACTTGTCATAAAACATACCAGTGAATGTTCCTATGAACATGTCATTCATTTCTTTGTCCTCTAGAGGAGGATGGACTTTAGCAGCCATGTCGCGCCATCTCTGTGCATACTCTTTGAAGCTCTCGCCCTTCTTCTGGGACAACCCCTGCAATTGGACCCGGTTGGGTGCCAAGTCGCTGTTATACTTATAGTGAGCTACAAATGCCTCAGCCAGCTGCTTCCATGTCTTTATATGGGTTGGTTTCAATCCCATATACCACTCGAGGGAAGGGCCCGACAAGCTATCTTGAAAGAAATGCATTAGCATCCTCTCATCGTTAGAATACGCCGACATCCTTCTGTAATATGACCGCACGTGCACTTTTGGACAGGTGTCCCCCTTATACTTGTCAAACGCGGGAGCTTTGAATTTAATTGGCACCCTCAAGCCAGGCACCAGACCCATTGTTGACATATCTAGGCCGACAGCACTTTGATTCACGACCCCCCTCATCTGCTCCTCGAGCATCCTGATTCTCTGCGAGTCATCCATAGGCCCTTCGAAACCTCCACCGGAGAAAGCGTCCTCTTGCTGGTCTTCTTGCCAATTACCATTCCCAGCTCCATACCCATCGTATCCGTTGTTACGGCCAACTCTGGTCTGATTCATTACCGGGCCTCGCCCCCTGTTGTCGTACCCCGGAGCGGCTCCTGCAGGTCCAAAAGTCATTAACCCAGCGCCATTTCCATTTCCGAATCCGCCATAACCCTGATTAGTCATACCAAATCCGTCCTGCCCGAAGCCTTAAGTATTGAAACCGTACTTCCCAGCATTATCGAACCCCTGGTCATTGAAACCGAATCCAGCGTTACCGAAGCCATTACCCCCCATATTATCACCCAAGTTGACATCTCCAAGCCCAACATTGTTAACGATAGTCTCGTTCCCAATTCCAACTTTACCGTTCCCGGCAGCAGCGTCGTTGTTGACATTGACAGCAGGTATGTTTACTACAGGTGGGGCCACTGGTGTGGGAGTACCATCCCCGTGAATAGCGTCGACTCGCACAGATTGATGATCCTCATTTCCATGCCCAGCATTCCTTACCAACAGAGGCTGCACCAAAGCTTGCAAATTCTCCTTGCCTTTCGCAATGGTCTCCATTGTTTGCATGAAGAGCGCCAGCTTCTCACGCATGTCTTGCATTTCGTTCTGCATTTGATCCATAATTCTTCGGCAGTTGGTACGAGTGGAGTATCGGTGCGGGCGCTGATCTTCAATCCTGAAAAGACCTGGTGCAGAGCAAGAAATGAGATACCATGCAATAATCACCTATAATGCAATATGGATGGAAATGCAATGCAATATTGTCGCTTGCGCGAAAATAAGGTGCCGGCATGACAGAAGAGTCGCCACCTTTCGTTATTTATCCCTCAGAGCGGGAAAGGAAACGATCGGAAAAACCTGACGAAAAAGGGGTAAGACAAGGTCATCGCAACCATTGTCTGGGTTCGGGAGTCGGTTACGCAAGGGGAAGGTATTAGCACCCCTCACGTCCGTCGTACTCGACGGGATCCTCGCTTGTTTGTTTACTTGGACGGGTTGGTTATAATCTATCTACCTATCAAGGCTGGCTGAAAAAAGAAAAGAAAAATGACTCGGCAAAGCATCGCGCTTTATGCCTACGTATTCTCATCAGAGAATGAGAAATCAGAGTCAACGTAGTTCGGCCTACGAAGGATTATGGGGGAAAGGTTGCTCGCTAGGATGTCGCATCCTATGCCTACGTACTTTCATCTGGTATGAAAGATCAGAGCAAACGTAGTTCGGCTAACTACGGGTTATCTCCTGAAAGAAATGTTTTTTTATTGTGTTTGCGATTTCAACCGCACTAGAGACTATGACCTGAGAGTGAATGCGTCGCATGTCACCCAAAGGGTACCGTACTAAACATTCAATCTCAGATAGCTTAAGGCTCGTAACGTACGAAAGAAATCATTCATGATTACTGTATCTTAAACTGCTTCGAGATGAGAAGAGAACAGGCCCAACTAGGAGGGAGACTATCAAGTCCTACTGTTATCATGCCATGGATTCATCCTATGGTTGAGGTTTGAACAGGGAACTCCTAGATGTTGTCATGCATAGGTTTCAACCTAAAAGTCTATCATCAAATCCTCATCGGAGGAAATGAGAGTCCTAAGGGATCATGTCAATGATACACCAAAACAGACAAAAGCATCAGCTTTAACAGTAAAATGCATGCAATGCAAGTGAGGGAGGAAATGTGTGTGGGGCTTCAGCCTCCACAAGCTCGTCTCGACCTCAAGCCAGTCATGAAATAACAGTAATCATACTGAAAATAAGCAACGTGCTATCAAGCAGTAACATATAAGGGAAATGAAGTGTCAACAGGCAAACAAACACATGCTTGAGAAAGAAAGAATCTACTCTCTAATCCTAACCCTATCACAGAATCTGAATCAAATCTAAGCAAAGCCCTAAAGCAAAACCCTAAACAAGAGAAAACAATCCCAGTCTTCAAGCTTCAGAACAAGCTTGCCAAAGAAAGGGAGCTAAATAAGCAGACTCATAGTGTCTTCCTCAGGAAAGCACTAGGAGGTGTATATTCAGGAGTCATATCCTATGTGGCTCAACCACTGTGATCAGTTTACATTCCTCCTCTGGAGAAATTAAACTCACAAGTAGGCTCCAACATCACTGGATATTTAGGAAATCCTATCAGAACTAGTGGAACTAAGTGAACAGACTCATAGGACCTTCCTCAGGAAAGTACTAGGAGGCTTCCACTTAGGAGTTGTATCCCATATGGCTCAACAACTGTGATCAGTTTACATTCCTCCTCAGGAGAAATTAAACTCACAAGTTGGCTCCAACATCATTGGATACTTGAGAAATCCTAGACAAACTAATGGAACTAAGTGAATAGACCCATAGGACCTTCCTCAGGAAAGTACCAGGAGGCTTCCACTTAGGAATTGTATCCCATGTGGCTCAACAACATGTGATCAGTTTACATTCCTCCTCAGGAGAAATTAAACTCACAAGTTGGCTCCAACATCATTGGATACTTGAGAAAGAGGTGAGAAGAAAGAATGAAAGTCATTCATAGTGCCTTCCTCAGGAAAGTACCATGAACTTCCTTCAAACTTCAGGATCTCAAACCTCACAGACAGGGGATAAGCCAAGCTCTGGGTCTCTAAGTCTTGATCTACAATCTTCTCTTCATGATGCTCTTCAACAATATCTTCAAGACAACACAAGCCCCACAACAAATTCCCCAAAATAAACCCCAAGGATGAGCAGATAACCACAGCACAGACAAAATCCATAGGCAACTTCAGAAAATACCTAAAAATGCTAAACTAATGGGGAAAAATCTAACAATTATTCACAAGGGTCTACAACATCTACCCATAACCTCTACATAGGCCTCTACCTAAAAATCAAGACAAAACTATTCAAAGAAAATGAATTCTTCACCTAAGCACAACCTAAACCCTAATTAGGATACCCTAAATCTACCCTAATTAAACTAATCAAAATTTAATTCTAAAATTCTAGAATAAATCCTATGGGGAACTATGATTCATCATCTAATTGCACAAAAAAGAATGAGTTAAAAAACTTAAGGGAAGGTCCTAAAATAATTCTTGCAAAATCATGCATCAACTAAAAGAAAGAAAATACACTATATTAAAGAAAATACCACTAAAAATTCTACATTAAAAATAAAATTCCATTTTTATTTTTATATTTTTCTACACAAAATTATCTCAACATAGAAAAAAGAATGACCAAAAAATCATCATTTATCAATTTTTAATGAATTTTTAAAGACAAGAAAAATATTAAAAGAAATCAAAAATAAAAAATAAAGAAAATGAGGGAGGGGTGTGAATAGCTACACGCGCCAGTTGAATTTTCAGAATGGGCTAAAAGGGGGGGGGGTGCGGATAGAAGCCAGCAAGCCCAAGCGCGTTACTAAACAAAACGCCGCGTTTCATTTTTTAAACTTTTCCCTCCGTTTTCGTGAACGATCTGGGCCGTTGGATTAACATAAAAGGTCAAACATTCCACGCGAATTGATGGTGAAGATTGCATCTTCAACCTTTGGCATACTAGGGTTTCAGAACAGCTTCCTTGCGCCATACCTTCTCCTTCATCTAGCTCATTCAATTCTCCACCATTTTCCTCGATCCAAACATCAAACTTATTCCACTCCTCTCCCTCTACACAATCACGGTGCTATATTCTTTTAAAACTCACTCTACAAAGAATTATGAAAGAAGGAAGTTTCGGGCACACTTGATTCACACTGATATGCATGGTAATAGAATGAATCCATATTAACCTAGAATGTTCTACGTGCTGAGGGGATTACACTAAGCTAAAAACCTAAGAATATAGCAGCCTAGGGTGCATGTTCTTGATCTCTAAAGTTTCATGGCTCTGTTATGGAACTCCATGGATCGTGCTATAACTCCTAGGGTTTCATCCTCTAACCTAATGCATCAGTTCTATATCTATAAAACTAATTAAAACTGCATAAATTAGGAGAATTAGGGAGAGAAACCAACCTGTCAAGTAATGATGGTAGGTGCTCGTGGAGGATGATTCAAGGCTTGTAATGGCTGCAATGAGATCCTCTTGTGATGCACAAGTTTCTGTTTGCACTTGTTGTGAAAGAGATGGCTTGCAATGGAAGGAAACCAGAGTTGCTTCAACTTGAAGAAACCTCTTCAATGGCTATTTCTCTCTCTCTCTCCCCTCTGAATTCTCTTGCTATCACCAACCTCAATCACTCTCTAATGCACTCCTCTTATAATGATCATTAGACACTTCTAGATTCATCTAGAATATGGTGGAAAGTTCTTGAAAATCTCATGTGGGGACAAGTTGAATTTCTCTCATCCCATGCCTTATGCCTTGCAATGTGGTCTTAAAATATCTTTACATGAGATATTGAGAAGAAGTGCACAACTACAAGCCTTGGTTTTGCCTTGTGTAAGGTTTTTTCAAGTTGCCTTCTTTTTCAAGTAACAAGTTTTCAAAGCATCACCCATTTTAGAGCTTCAAATCAAAATTCTAGCTAAACCAATGTTCTCAAAATGATGTTTCCAATCAAAATGATATATTGGATGACCTATTTTGGGTTTGTGGATCTTCCAAACCAATTTCCAATTTCAACTTTTCAAACTTATATGCCATTTTTAGTTCATTTTTGACCAATCATGTAACTTCATGCCATGAGCTTTTCCAACAATTTGTGGCCTTCTTTCTAGACTTAAAATCACATTTTGAACAACTTTCATGTTTTGAGTTTTTTCATTTGAGGCTTGGAAATAGGAGTTTTAGGCATTGGCTAAAATGACCTATAACTGACAAATGACCAAAATACCCCTGTCTTGTTCAAACCATAAGTTGAGTTCCACAAATCCTATCAAGGACTTCTACCACTCAAATTAAAGCTAAGAAGATGCTCTTCAACATTCATGTTGACCAAGAGATCATAAGAATCATCCTACTAGGGCAAAAGTTGTCTGCAAGTTGGGTGACTTTTAAGGACCCAGATTCACACACCTCTGCTGACCTGTAATTTGTCAAAACCATAACTTGAGCTCTGTAACTCCTATCAAGGACTTCCACCACTCAAATTAAAGCTTAGAACAAGCTCTACAACATTCATGTTATGGGGAAGGTGAGATATCAATCACATCTTGAGCTAAAACTGCCTGGAAGATAGGGATCAAATTAGGGTTTTTCACTGACAATCCTTTGGGGACCCTGACTTGAAACTTATCAAACTCCTTACTCATGATGAGTTGGCCTAGGAATCATCTTTATATCATCTCTATGCATCATTCCATGATCTCATGGCCCTTGGATTGGGTCTCAACCTTTCCCAAATCTTCAGTTATCCTAGGGTTGACCCAGTCAAAACCCTAATTCTATCATTCATGGTTGAATCTTCTGAACTCTTGCATAATGACTTATATGGGCTTAATGAAGGCTATCAAGACATCTCATAGGCTTTCCCAAAACATCAAGTTCATTCTCAAAGTCTCAGAATCATCTGAGGGGCACCCACAACCCTCAAGCTATGAAGCACACAACCCTGGTTTCAAACCACTTCTTCTGAGGATCTCTTGAACTTTCTGATGAAGGTATCCACTTTCAAACACTCAATGAATAAATAATTGTTGGTCAAATTTTGGGGTGCAACAGCTGCCCCTATTCAAACGGCTTGAACCTGACTGGGTGAGAAGCGAACGGCTCTCGCCCAATCAAGGTGCGAGACGATTGAATACCGGTAAACCCGAAAATTTGCCAACTGCACGAGCACCCGGTACTCTGCGGGGAACAAATCTTCGAATACTACAACACTAGCTGCCCAACAACTAGCTGGAGAAATGTCGACCTGGCATCACCGTCAGACAATCCAAATACCCTGCGTCACCGCTGGAGAACTAAACCTGACATCACCGTCGGACGATCGAAGTACCCTGCGTCACCACTGGAGAACTAAACCTGACATCACCGTCGGACGATCGAAGTACCCTGCGTCACCACTGGAGAACTAAACCTGACATCACCGTCGGACGATCGAAGTACCCTGCGTCACCACTGGAGAACTAAACCTGACATCACCGTCGGACGATCGAAGTACCCTGCGTCACCGCTGGAGAACTATCTTCGACTTCAATCAGAAGACATATCATTCACTTGATCGCAATCAATCATCACCTCAGGATAACTGACTTGGTCTTCAGACCCACACGGATCACTCTGTTGTATCTACAAACTCTGGAACCTTGTCTTCAGCCACCCGTTGATTCATCAACCCGGAAATCTGAACTCACAGGAACCTTATGATATCGCCTTCAGGCGCTTACGAAATCCATCTTCAGATTAGACATCATTGTTGGAGCAGACATATCATGCTGCTCTGGACTTCAAGAATCAACTTGAACAAACAGGTCCGTCGGGCATCTTCAAGAATCGTCCTGAAATGATAACCTTTCTGGAGCAAACCTTCTGGTTGGGTATTCCAGGACTCTTCCTGGGCAACTCTTGCTGAGGACGCTATTGGGGAGCTCAAGTATCATACTAGGCCAACAACTCGGGAACCTGCGCTGAGGTATTAAGAATCACCTTAAGCAAACGGCCCTGCTGAGGGATTCGAGGATCATCTCGAACCGAAGACTTCGCTGGGGATCTCAGAAATCATTTTGAGCGAGCGACCGTGGGGATTACACCGGGGTCTTTAAGAATCATCTCAAAAGCGACCTTGCTGGGGAGAATATCAAGAATCGTCCTGAGCAACCGGTCTTTTGGTGGTACACCTGTGCAACAAGGATGATGATGACCTAGATCATGCTTATGATGCGTATGCTTTTGCGCTATGCCCCACACGGTGGGAATGATATGCGTTTATGCTACATGTCGTGCAATCATGCGTAATGCTATGCAGCGTTAAATGCTATGCAGTCATGCACAATGATGCGATCCCGTCAGCAAAATAAATGCCGAAGGGGGAAATCCTCCTGTCAAGGAGAAAGAACCACTCAGGTAGAGGAATCATCCTGCTGAGGAGAACGTGAACACGCCAATATCAATCAGGCTCTGTCTGGGGAATTGATCTTCCGCGAACTGCTGCAGGGGAACAACTTCAGCTGACTACTGCAGGGGATGAAGCTCTACGAGAACTTGGATCTGCTGATATCAATCGCGAGAATGAACTGCGCGGCCGTCTCGACTACTCTTCTGGGGATGACCACTCTGAGGGGAACCAACTTCAGCTGCTCAACACTCTACTGGGGAAAAACCAATCATGATCTGATCAACTTCCAAGGATTCGGATCTCTTGGACATCTGCAAACTTGGCTGAGGAAGGAGAAATCATCCTGCTTCGATGGAGAGAGTGCGATCCTGGGGAAACACAACATTAGCTGCCCCACGCTCTGCTGGGGAAAATTGATCATGATCCGATCAACTTCCAAGGATTCTGCTTTTCTGCGGACTCAGCCGGGGAGGGAAATCATTCTACTTCACTGGAGAGTGCGACCCTGGTGCGGAGTTTCAATTTCGCCAGGGAAGAAAGGATCATCTGCCTTCGGGGGAGAGTACAACTCTGCAGGGGAATACGACATCAGCCGTTCCAATACTTTATTGGGGAAGAGGGAATCATCGAACTTCAGGAGAGAGCCTGACTCTGGTGAGGAATCTCAATTCCACTGGAGACTTCAGTCTGGCACCATCAGTTACTGCATCCTTCGGCTAACGAACAGCCTCCTGCGAAACCTGCACTTGTGACCCGGTGCAGGGGAGAAATCTTGCTTCGGCGACTTTACTGGGGAAAACACGAGCTCCGGTACCCGAACACTTCTCTGAAATCTGCACTTGTGACCCGGTGCTGGGGAAAGACGATGTCATTCTTCGGTGCTTGGCCCAGCCGATGAGGTGACATTCCTTCAGGATGCGTCTGCTTGGGGAAGAGAATCACCTCTACATATCAATGCTCACCATCTTGCGTTCAGATTCTGCGGAGGAGAGACTACTGAACTCTGCTGGGGAAGGAGGACTCATCCTGCTTCGGGGATACGCACGGCACATCTTCTGGCAAGTGTTATACCTGCAACAACACAAACAAACAGACAGGACACCCTCCTCAAAGGGGCCTATCCAGGTTATTATCTCGTGACAATATTCAGTTAATTAGTTGTTTCAACAATCAATGGGCCTAGGCCCGCAGGTTTATGTATGCGAATTTTATCAAAAAACATCGGCATTTTCATTCGCAAATAAAACAGATAAATGCTAAACAGACAAGCAGAATGGCTGAATAATGTGCATTTTATTGATGATGAACCCCTGAATGGGCAAAAATGTTTTACAACAGAGGCAAGCTCCTGGAATGAGGAAGCCGCGCAAAAAGAAAACATAAATATACATCAGTATACACAAATGTCGGCAATCGAGGCGTAGACGAACACCATGAGTTGATCCCTCTAAGACCCACTCGACTTCGATACTTCTCCGACGCTTCAGCTTTGGAAGAGATTGATTCAGATAAACGGCCCTCAGGTCTTCCGAACCACTAAACAATGAAAGTCCATACGCGGAACGCAGTCATTTGCTTATTCAAATCCCTAACTTTTGCGTGAACCGCCCTTCACGGGTTTTCAGTTCACCGGGATACCCTTTTTTGCCGGAGCCGCCCAGTGTAGGTTTTCGACTCCGCGGGTGTACATTTTTCAATATATCCCTAATTTTTGCCCGAACCTTTTATTCTGTTTTTGGTTCGCCGGGATGCCCCTTTTTTGCCTGGACTCTTTCTTTTTTGTCCAGCGGGTCTCTTTCAAGCAAAGTATTTTTTAACTGCGTCCGCGTTCACCGGGGATGCAAAATCTTCACCATCCATCGTGGATAACAACAAAGCTCCTCCTGAGAAGACCTTGCTGACGACATACGGCCCTTCGTAATTCGGAGTCCACTTGCCCCGGTGATCGGAGTGTGGCGGAAGAATCTTCTTCAGGACGAGATCACCCGTCTGAAAGCTTCTAGGACGCACCTTCTTATCATAAGCTTTCTTCATTCGGCTTTGGTATAGGCGACCAAATGCAATCGATGCTAACCTCTTCTCGTCCATCAGGCTGAGCTGGTTCAAGCGATTCGTAATCCATTCTGCCTCATCAAGTTTCACATCAACCAAAACTCGCAAAGAGGGAATCTCCACTTCTAGCGGCAGGACAGCTTCCATGCCGTACACCAAGGAGAAAGGAGTTGCCCCGGTCGACGTACGCACCGTCGTACGATAACCGTGCAAGGCAAACGGCAGCATCTCGTGCCAATCTTTGTACGTCACAACCATCTTCTGAACAATCTTCTTGATGTTCTTGTTGGCCGCTTCAACAGCGCCATTCATCTTCGGTCGGTAAGGAGATGAGTTGTGGTGTTCAATCTTGAAGCTCTGGCACAGCTCCTTCATCATCTTGTTATTCAAATTCGAACCATTATCAGTAATGATTCGCTCGGGGATTCCATAGCGACAGATGATGTCCCTCTTTATGAATTTAGCTACCACCTGCTTGGTCACATTAGCGTACGAGGCTGCCTCCACCCATTTGGTGAAGTAGTCGATAGCTACCAGAA
The DNA here is from genome assembly GCA_963859935.3 of Lathyrus sativus. NCBI lineage: Eukaryota > Viridiplantae > Streptophyta > Magnoliopsida > Fabales > Fabaceae > Lathyrus > Lathyrus sativus. The sequence continues at coordinate 93,486,543 of OZ012738.1, forward strand.
TAAAACGATGACCATTGGATGCAGTGGGCTCGATCTTGCCTATCATGTCGATGCCCCACATGGAGAACGGCCAAGGGGAGGACATGACATTCAATGGGCATGGCGGCACATGAACTTTATCAGCATAAATCTGGCACTTATGACATTTCTTCGCGAGTCTGAAGCAATCCGACTCCATAGTCAGCCAGTAATACCCTGCTCTCAGGATCTTTCTCGTCATGGCATGCCCGCCGGCGTGTGTACCAAATGTGCCCTCATGGACTTCTTCCATGAGCATACTTGCTTCTTTCTCATCCACACATCTGAGTAGCACGAGATCGTGGTTTCTCTTATACAGCACTCCATCAGGGTTGAGGTAAAAGTTTCCAGATAACCTCCTCAGGGTCTTCTTATCCTGGGTTGACGCACCCGCAGGGTACTCCTTGGTCATAAGGAAGGTCTGGATGTCGTGGAACCATGGCTTGCCGTCGGTGGCGTCATCGATTGCGAACACAAACGCTGGTCTATCGAGACGCGAAAGTACAATTCTTGGAGCCTCATTCCAATAATTGACTTTATACATTGAAGCCAGCGTGGCTAAAGCATCAGCCATTTGATTTTCAGCCCGGGGTACATGATGAAGCTCTACTCGGTCAAAGAACGGGAGCAGTCTCCTGGCATAATTCATGTACGGCACTAGATTCGCTTGACGAGTTTCCCACTCCCCTTTGATCTGATTGATTACAAGCGCTGAGTCACCATATATGTCCAGATTCTTGATTCTCAAATCAATTGCCTCTTCTAGACCCATAATACATGCTTCATACTCGGCTTCGTTGTTGGTAACTGGAAACGTCAGTCTTGCAGTAAACGGGATGTGGGATCCGTGAGGAGTCGTGATGATAGCCCCGATACCACTCCCATAGGAATTAACCGCTCCGTCGAATATCAACTTCCACTGAGACTTCCTATCTGACCCCTCATCGGGCAATGGCTCATCACAATCCTTCACCTTGAGAAACATAATGTCCTCGTCAGGGAATTCGAACTTCATCGGCTGGTAGTCTTCGATTGGCTGTTCGGCAAGGTAGTCAGACAATACGCTTCCCTTAATGGCTTTCTGAGAGACGTACTGAATATCATATTCTGTTAACACCATCTGCCACCTGGCAATCCTGCCCGAAAGAGCCTGCTTCTCGAAGACGTACTTGATCGGATCCATCTTCGAAATTAGCATAGTGGTGTGATTGAGCATATACTGTCGTAGACATTTGGCAGCCCAAGCTAATGCACAACACGTCTTCTCCAGCATCGAGTATTGAGATTCACACTCAGTGAACTTTTTACTCAAATAATAAATGGCATGCTCTTTCCTGCCCGTCTCGTCGTGCTGACCGAGAACACACCCCATACTATTCTCCAGAACTGTCAAGTACATGATTAATGGTCGTCCAGCCACTGGGGGTATCAAGATTGGAGGTTCTTGAAGATACTGCTTTATTTTATCGAATGCCTTCTGGCAATCCTCATTCCAAGTAATCGCCTGATTTTTCTTTAACAACTTGAACATCGGTTCACAAGTGGCCGTGAGCTGAGAGATAAACCTTGCAATGTAGTTTATTCGGCCCAAGAAACCACGAACTTCTTTTTCTGTTTTCGGCGCTGGCATTTCTTGGATAGCTTTTATTTTCGCAGGATCAACTTCAATACCTCGTTCACTAACAATAAACCCCAATAACTTTCCGGACCGCACTCCGAAAGTGCACTTGCTAGGATTCAGCCTCAGCCTGAACTTCCTGAGCCTTTCAAACAGCTTCAGCAAATTGACCAGATGCTCTTCCTCCGTTTGGGACTTTGCAATCATGTCATCAACATAGACCTCGATCTCATGATGAATCATATCATGAAACAAAGTTACCATTGCTCGCTGGTAAGTGGCCCCTGCGTTCTTCAGACCGAAGGGCATTACCTTATAGCAAAACGTGCCCCAGGGGGTGATAAACGTCGTTTTCTCCATGTCCTCCGGCGCCATCTTAATCTGATTGTAACCGGAGAAGCCATCCATGAACGAAAACACGGAAAACTGGGCTGTATTGTCGACCAACACATCGATATGAGGCAACGGGAAATCATCCTTAGGGCTCGCCCTATTCAAATCCCGATAATCAACGCACATACGTACCTTACCGTCCTTCTTCGGTACAGGCACTATGTTGGCGACCCACGGAGGGTAAGTGGTAACGGCTAGAAATCCTGCGTCCAACTGCTTCTGGACTTCTTCTTTGATTTTTACAGCCATGTCTGGTCTCGTCCTCCTAAGCTTCTGCTTGACTGGAGGGCAATCTTCTCACAACGGCAAGCGATGAACCACGATATCAGTGTCAAGTCCGGGCATATCCTCATATGACCAAGCAAAGACGTCACTATACTCTCGAAGCATCTCGACCAGTCTATGCTTGACATCATTCTGCAGCGCAGCCCCTACTCTGACATTTCTGATAAGCTCCTCAGAACCCAGATTTATGATCTCAATATCCTCCTCGTGAGGCAGAATAACCTTTTCCTCTTGCCTCAACAAGCGGGCCAACTCTTCCGGAAGGTCTTCGTCTTCATCAATCTCATCCTCGGCTTGATAGATCGGGCAATCAAAGTCGTAGTGAGCCGTAGAGGGTCCAGAGTCGATGTCATCTGTTACGTGTGTTGCACCCCAAAATTTGCCCTCACAATACAAGACTTTGTGTTCCGAGAAGGTTCACAAGGTTCACAAAATTCACAATTGGTCAGAAGAGTTGACAATTCCCTCAGACAATGCACCTCCTAAGCAGTGCATCCAAAACTAGGGTTTTGACTTTAATCAGGCTAAATGGACTTCCAAGACTTCAAGTGAGCTTCGTAACATCTTATATGTGTATAAGAACCCCCATGTCAAGTTTCAAGACTTTTCTCAAAAGTTTGCTCAGTCAGATGATCAGATAAGTCAAAAGCAGTCAATGCAGTTAAAAAGTCAAACTGAGGTCAACTGTGGTCAAACCAAAGTCAAACTTCATGATTTTTTTTGCCAACATCAAAGAGAGGTTGGGTGAGAAATATTATCATAATAATTGTAATACCCCAAATTTTGCCCTAAGATTTGTCGTCGCATTTCATTACATTTTTATTGCATTTAATCAATTACTAACAAATTTGTGTAGTCGTTTGACTTTTTGCAGGTAAATATCATATGGCATGCATTTTTTTTCTAAAAAGTAAAAATGGCACAATTGGCAGGAGGACATGTGTAAGGAGTTATGAGTGTGAGAGGTTGAGAGTTCGAATCTCACCTTTGTCACTTTTTTTTGTTTTTTTATTATTTTTACTCTAAATTTTTCTATCTTTCATTAAAAAAATAACAAAAATAGTTTTTTATTATTATTTAATTATTATTTTCGTATTTTAATTAAATCATTTTTTAAAATATTATTTTTTTCACTTTTTTCTAAATTATTCATAAAAATATCCAAAAAATCATAAAATAAAAAATATTGAAAAAAATTTTGTTCTTTTTATAATATTTTTGATTTTAGGAATCAATAGGATTATTAGTTTTTATTTTAAGTTTATTTTAATTATTTTAAATTATTTAAATTTTATTTTTCTAACTAATTATTTAGTTTGGGCTTTAAAATGGGCTTTAGGGACATTATTGACAATTTGGTGTTAACCCTAATTTGTTCCCTATATATACATGTGTTGCCTTGTTGGAAAAGAGAGGAGAATGAAAAAAAAACTAAGAGGAGTGAGTGCCGTTTGCCGTTATTTAGTTTTCTTCTTCATCCATTACTATTGTTTCTTTTTCTTCATCGTTTACCGTTATTTCTTTTCCTTCATCTATTACTGTTGTTTCTTTTTCTTCATCTTTTACCGTTATTTCTTTTTCTTCATCTATTACCGTTATTTCTTTTTCTTTATCTATTACTGTTACGTTTATATATATATAATTTTTAAATTGTTAGAGTTTATATATATAAGATTAATTTTTGATCGAATTATGTCGATACGATGTTTGCACATTTGTGTGCATGACGCGTGACATTTGTGTTAGTTCGATCTGGTTGCGATGATCGCATTTTTGTGTGAGCAATAATACTATTTTTTGCTTAATTTCTTTTTCTTTGCGATAAATTTTGTTTCTTCCGATTTAGATCTGGTTGCGATGAGCGCATTTCTGCGTTAGCAACATTGTTGGGTTATTTGGCACATTTAAAATTCATTATTGCTTTATTATTATTATTATTATTATTATTATTATTATTATTATTATTATTATTATTAGTATTATTATTATCATTATTTATTATTATTATCATTATTATCATTATTATTATCATTATTATTATTATTGTTATCATTAATTTATTAAAACTTGTTATAATATAAAAATCTGTTTTTTAAAATAAATAACATTAACATCTTTTCCAAATTAATATGAAAACCTATTATTTTTAAGAAAAACTTTTTTTAGATAAATTTAAAATAATAACTAAAATCTTTTTTTTTATAATAACTAGAACCGTTATTTATTTTATTTTATTATTGTTCAATTCAAATTTCATTATCATATTGTATCTGCTCCTCTCATGTAACCTCGCGAACTTAACAATCGCTCTTTAAATTCTGCCTTTAAATTTCTGCTTGCATGGTTTAAATTATGACATTATCTCTCTGTTTGCAATTCAATTATCTCACGCGTTTACCATTATTTCTGTCACACTACGCACTGCCGAAGGAATTAGGTCTAGCTTTTGACCGCCGTGTCAATAGTCCTCACCTTCAACCCTTACACCTTTTCAACCCTAAATTTTCACAAATGCCTCGCCGCAGGCAAAATTACAATTTTACCCCTAGCATTAGGTCAAAGAGCCGTCGCGCTCATTTTAGGGTTTCCCGCCGTGGAATCCCTAATTTAACCCTAATTACAACTTAACAATTCAACATAGAGATTTGGAGTTTCTACACTCCACGTAAGCGTGTCCTTAAGATGCGTTTATTCCCCGTGAGACCTTGACCACAGTCAAGAAGTCTCTAACCTCCCTTTTGAGGGGAACTACGATTACTCTGATTCCACTCCCGTAAGGATACGTAGGCACAAGATGCGATGTCTTGCCGAGTAAACTTAGAATTAACCCCCTTTATTATTTATTATTGCTTATTTATATTTTATTTATCTTTGCTATTTAATTATTTTGCTTATTATTTTGTAATTGTTTCTTGGATGTAAAGTTGTTTAATTATTTAATTATTATTATGGTTAGTAATTAGGGAGTGTAACAACATGTATGTAATATTAAAATAAATTTAGATCACTTTTAAATAAAGATAATTAAAATAAACACGTCACACACGTAAGTCGATTTTAATCGCCGTCTCACTTCCTAAGGATATCCCTCAAGTTGCCTACGAATAATGGTTAAGTGGGGTGTATAAAGCAAGTCCCTCAAATAGAAAAATCATCAAAGTCCCTTATGGTTGCCTTTACGAATCGAGTCCCTTTCGAAAAATGATGATGGTCCCTTATATGTGCTTATTACATCCCACAATGGCCTTCAAAGTCAAATTGTCCCTCACATATCCCTTAACATCCAAAGTAAGGACTACCTACTCCATTATAGTAGGGATAGTCTTACTAAAGGAAAGAATGAAGAATAAGAAAGACCTTTAAACATTAGGGTAGGTTACTCCTAGGTGCTTGCTCACTTCAAAACTGTTTCGCACTTAAACAAATTTTCAACAAGTTTTCAAACAAGTTCTTAACACATCCTTACATGGATTATTTATTAACTATTCTGAAAATTTTCTATTCACACACTACAATTTCAAAACAATTCAAAAGTGAGCTTAAGTACCTAAGAGCCCATGGATAACCATGGATGAAAAGGATGCTAATACCTTCCCTTTTCATAACCTACCCCCCGGACCCAAAATATTCTCTAAGGTCTTTCCTGTTCTTTTATAACCTTTCCTTATGGATAAAATAAAAGTCGGTGGCGACTCTTGCTATCCGCAACATTGTTTAAAGTCAGTTCACCGGGTTACAACGTGGATCCTGCAATAACAAGGGTTAAGTTTAAAGCAAGAATATGCAGGTTAGCACGAACCTCGTTGCCATTTTGCTGTTTTTCGAAACAACCATAAAGCATGAATAACAGAGAACACAACATTTGATTACGAAGAAAACGCCTTTTATTTATTAACAAAATGCATACACATAATCCAACAAGGCCCTGACAGTAAAACCACTATGCCCCGGGCAGGACATAGGGCTGTACAAAGATTGTAAAAAGCAAATCATTACTCTTCACTTGTCAGCTTGATAATCTCCTTGATGGTCCAATTGTGGAGGCGCTCGCCTGGCTTGCTCGGTTGAATCCAGGCGTCAAGATCGCAATCACTATCCCCGCTGTCCTCTGACGCAGCGTTGATACTCTCGAAGATTACTCCCCCCTTGGTGAATAAGATCGGCCCTTTCCCATGAGACGAACTGCCAGAAGAAGATGAAGCTTCAGCTCCAGGGGAATACCCTAATCCGAACTTATCCTGTTTGATTGGTATGTCCAAGACATGCCCCCAGCCTGGGGTGGAACCAGCTTCGACAACAGCCCGAGCTTCCTTAAATGAGGAGAGGTTCAACTCTTGCTTCTCTGCAACAACGGGAGCTACCTCCTTCACCCTGACGGTTTCAAATGCTTGGCAAAGAGTCTCATGGATCTCACCATCCATTTCAACGTATTTAAAGGACGATAGGTGGCTTATCATGATGTCCTCTTCTCCACAGACTGTGACTATGCTGCCCCCAACAGCATACTTAAGCTTCTGATGCAGCGTGGACGTTACGGCACCGGCAGAATGGATCCACGGCCGACCTAAGAGGCAACTATAGGCGGGCATGATATCCATGATATAGAAAACTGCATTGAACGTCTCTGGACCAACTTGAATTGGCAGGGTCAATTCTCCGAAGACGTGGCGCTTGGTTCCGTCAAAGGCCTTCACGACCAGATCACTAGGCGTGCACAGCAGTCCACGGGTATCCAACTTCATCAGTGCCTTCTTCGGAAGCACGTTAAGCGAGGAGCCCGTATCCACCAGGACATGTGACATAATCGTGCCTCTGCACTCTATCGAGATGTGCAAGGCGCTGTTGTGATCTCTTCCCTTAGGGGTCAGCTCTAGATCTGTAAATCCCAGCCCATTACCAGCATTGACATGGGCCACCACCTCCTCGAGTTGATTTACTGATATCTCCTGCGGCACGTATGCAGCATTCAATACCTTCAGCAATGCATTGCGGTGCGCCTCAGAGCACAGCAACAAGTTAAGAATCGAGATCTTTGACGGAGTCTGATGAAGATGATCTACAATTTTGTAGTCGCTTTTCTTGATTAGTCGCATGAACTCTTCAGCATCTTTAACCAGCAAGTCCTTCTCTGCCCCTGCAGGGACCTCTTCAACAGCTTTACCTTTACCCTTATCCACAGCGTCAGCCCGGACCACTTTCTCTGCTGCAACTTCTGCTGGTGCGAACACTCTACCACTCCGAGTGATACCACTGACCTCAGTAAGATTCTGCGCAGTCGATCCGGATGGCTCAAGCTCTATCTTCTGACCATTACAATAAACTTCGGCGCCATAATGCCATGGAACGGCATTGGTACTCTCGAATGGGATTGGTCCAGCCCTGGTGATGGTGATAGAAGGCGGACGGGGCGCAGAAATAGTAATGGGGTGACGAGGAATAGTAATGGTAGCAACTTCGTCTGCCTGTTTCAGCACAACTTCCCCTGATGCACTCTCAATGCTCCGGCTGAACTGTAAAATACCCTCGGACATCAGACTTTGGATACCTTCGATCAGCTGCTCACACCCATCAGGAAGTGTAGCACATGCCATACATAACTCTCCACATCCAGGAAAGAAGCCCTTCTTTAGCAACTTAGCCTTGACAAAACTCAACGGCGTCTTCAAATCTTTGACATCAGTCAGCAAGTCTGAATTCTCCTCAGTGATAACAGCATTCACTCCGCCCCCCTTGTGATGAGGCATCGGGTTTTTGGTGACGTTGGGCACGCTGTCAGAAAAGTTGATAACCTTGGCGTCCACCAAGTCCTGGACTTTGTGCTTAAAAGCTTTACAATTCTCAACCGTATGGCCAGGTGCCCCAGAGCGAAATTCACAAGTAGCATTAGCATCATACCCCGGTGGTGGTGCCCCTGTTAAGGGAGCCATTGTCCTCTTGTGAACCAATTGGAGCTGAAGCAACGTTTGCAGAAGCTGTGCATATGACATAGGTGGAGTTTCAAGATGACGGTTTGCCAGGGGACCCCGATTCTGATATCTCTTATATCCCTGATTATTCTGTTGCTGGGGCTGCTACTGCGGCTGCGGCGGAGCAGCTGGGATGTTTATGCTAGCAATCTGAGGCTGAGGGCCCTTGCCCTTTCTCCTAGCATTAGTGACAGCACTGGCATCTCCCTCTCGACGCTTGCCAGTATAGGGTTTCTTGCTAGCTCCTCCAGCTGAGGATGATTCGCCCTGGATTTTTCCGATCTTTATACCGTTCTCAACATGCTCGCCCAAAGTGATAAGAGCCGAGAATGTTCCAGACATGCCACTGACCAGCTTTTCATAATAGATTCCAGGAAGGGTAGCCACGAACATTTGTACCAGCTCACGCTCAACCATCGGTGGTTGAACCCGGGCAGCCAATTCACGCCACCGCTGGGCGTACTCTTTGAAGCTTTCATTGCTCCGCTGTGAGAGATTCTGAAGCTGAACTCGGTTGGGAGCCAAGTCGCTATTATATTGATAGTGGAGAACAAACGCTTCTGCAAGATCTTTCCAGGTGCGCACAGCAGCGGGCTCCAAACCCATATACCATTCGAGCGATGGACCAGAAAGACTATCCTGAAAGAAGTGCATCAGCAGCTTCTCATCGTCAGAATAAGCGGACATCTTTCTATAATAAGATCGGAGGTGAACACGGGGACAAGTAGTGCCCCTATACTTCTCAAAGATAGGCACCTTGAACTTGTGAGGTACTTTAAAGTCAGCAATCAACCCGAGTTTGGCCATGTCAACGCCCAATGTGTTCTGATTTTCTATATCTCGCATCTTATCTTCCAGCGCCTTGAACCTGAGTCGAGCTTCAGCAGTCAACTCTGCCTCTATACCTCTCTGAGAGAATATGTCATCCTGGTGGTCCTCCAGCCACGGTTGAGGCACCACCATATTTCCTGCACCAACATTGCCGTTGACCGGCCCTATGTTAACATTGGCTCCCAAACTACCATTGACGGCGCCAGCCGCGTTGAGTCCGAGATTAGTCATCAGGTTGCCGTTAGCACTACCGTTGCCCCCGGCAGCAGGAACAACGTTCTGTGGAGTATCCCCTTGAGGAGGAGTGGGCACGGCCCCGCCGTGAAGTATTCCATTACTGTCAACCCTGGAGATGAGAGGTTGAACCAAAATACGAAGCTGGTCTTGCCCATTCGCGACTACTTGCATCAGCTCCATAAAACGATCCATCCGTTCACGAAGCTCTTGAACATCTGACTGTACCTGGTCCATGATTCTCGTCTGATTAGCGCGAGTTGAGTAGCGGTGGATGAGTCTTTGATCAATCCTGGAGATCGAAAGCAGCTCGGAACCTGAGTACCTGAAAAACCTGTCAACATCAAAGGTTAGGAAAAGCAACAGAATGTATGTCATGCAAAAATGCTTTATGCAGATGCATGCGTGTGTCTGTGTGCTTGAGAGATTATCCCCCGATCCTGGCACCTGCTGACAATAATAAGGAGAGGAATCCAGGCCCAATCATGGAAATAGTAACCTCGCATAGCAATAGTCAGATTCGACACAACAAGGACCGAGAACTCGTACGCATCAGTCTTCCTGAGAAAGGCTGCAGTAACACAATAAGAGGCGAGAGGTCCTGGATCGGGGAAACGGTACCTGTCACAGACACACGCCAATGGAATGATTATGCAAGCTAATGCAAAATGCAGGTATGCAGCAATATATCCAGGTGGCTGCTGCGGAGATTCGGTGTCAACAGTCACTGGTGAGAAGGAAACCCCGGTGTAAACCCACTGATCTGATCTACTGAGAATAACCATCTGATAGGATCGAGATCAGAATTTTGCCTTGACAAGAGTAAGTGCCCGATAATAAAGACCCCGGATGCAAGATCAAGTAACGTCTGTTGATGAAGTCTTCGGACCCCAAATCAAAAATCTGCCCTCTCAAGAACAAATGCACAGCTGCCGATGAGATCTTCAAACCCCACTCAAAACCTGCCCTATCAAGAACAAACAACAACTGCCGATGAGATCTTCAGACCCTTACTCAAAAATCTGCTTCATCCAGAACAAACCACTGACGATGATACACTGATCAAGACCTGCTCTATCAAGAACAGACAAACACCCGATGATAAGATCCTCTGATCAACCCTTGCTCTATCAAGAACATATCTGCAACTGAGAACCCAACATAACTGATTCACTGTCAAGAAAACCGGGTAGTCTGGAGGTCAAAGTTTCCTGCAATATCCCGACCCCACTCACAGGTATGGACCTAATCCACGGACAAAGGTACGGCATCCTATGCGGTCGTCAGCGTCACAGACTTTCATGAGTGAAGATACGATTCCCAGAAGGAGTGGCATCGTCAAGTCATGAAGAGGCCTCTCTTAGCTGACTTCCAAATGATCGGTCCCCAGAGTCGACAACCCTCACGTCTGGACTCCCCTCAGATCCTCAGGACCGGAAAGGAGCACCTCTGCAAGAATCTCGTCTGAGCGCAGATTTTCGTAGGGAACTGTGCCTGCTCAGCAGACAGGTTCGTCTACTACTTCTCCGCAACTATATCTAGGTGTGTACTCAAGCCCAGGTCCAGCTTTTCACTCACAGTAACATCCCTCTCCCACAGCAGCACAAATAATCATATCAAACTGGAGATAAAAATTCGGGAAATAAAATGCGGGAAGTAAAAATGCGATAAATAAACGCAACCCAACAAGCAAACACACAAACGATAGGATTGACTCTCGCAGGGGATGGGAAACGGTCCCAGCATAAGGGATGGGAAAAGTCCCTAGATGCTATATGTCCCCAGCAGAGTCGCCAGCTGTCGCTTGCGCGAAAATAAGGTGCCGGCATGACAGAAGAGTCGCCACCTTTCGTTATTTATCCCTCAGAGCGGGAAAGGAAACGATCGGAAAAACCTGACGAAAAAGGGGTAAGACAAGGTCATCGCAACCATTGTCTGGGTTCGGGAGTCGGTTACGCAAGGGGAAGGTATTAGCACCCCTCACGTCCGTCGTACTCGACGGGATCCTCGCTTGTTTGTTTACTTGGACGGGTTGGTTATAATCTATCTACCTATCAAGGCTGGCTGAAAAAAGAAAAGAAAAATGACTCGGCAAAGCATCGCGCTTTATGCCTACGTATTCTCATCAGAGAATGAGAAATCAGAGTCAACGTAGTTCGGCCTACGAAGGATTATGGGGGAAAGGTTGCTCGCTAGGATGTCGCATCCTATGCCTACGTACTTTCATCTGGTATGAAAGATCAGAGCAAACGTAGTTCGGCTAACTACGGGTTATCTCCTGAAAGAAATGTTTTTTTATTGTGTTTGCGATTTCAACCGCACTAGAGACTATGACCTGAGAGTGAATGCGTCGCATGTCACCCAAAGGGTACCGTACTAAACATTCAATCTCAGATAGCTTAAGGCTCGTAACGTACGAAAGAAATCATTCATGATTACTGTATCTTAAACTGCTTCGAGATGAGAAGAGAACAGGCCCAACTAGGAGGGAGACTATCAAGTCCTACTGTTATCATGCCATGGATTCATCCTATGGTTGAGGTTTGAACAGGGAACTCCTAGATGTTGTCATGCATAGGTTTCAACCTAAAAGTCTATCATCAAATCCTCATCGGAGGAAATGAGAGTCCTAAGGGATCATGTCAATGATACACCAAAACAGACAAAAGCATCAGCTTTAACAGTAAAATGCATGCAATGCAAGTGAGGGAGGAAATGTGTGTGGGGCTTCAGCCTCCACAAGCTCGTCTCGACCTCAAGCCAGTCATGAAATAACAGTAATCATACTGAAAATAAGCAACGTGCTATCAAGCAGTAACATATAAGGGAAATGAAGTGTCAACAGGCAAACAAACACATGCTTGAGAAAGAAAGAATCTACTCTCTAATCCTAACCCTATCACAGAATCTGAATCAAATCTAAGCAAAGCCCTAAAGCAAAACCCTAAACAAGAGAAAACAATCCCAGTCTTCAAGCTTCAGAACAAGCTTGCCAAAGAAAGGGAGCTAAATAAGCAGACTCATAGTGTCTTCCTCAGGAAAGCACTAGGAGGTGTATACTCAGGAGTCATATCCTATGTGGCTCAACCACTGTGATCAGTTTACATTCCTCCTCTGGAGAAATTAAACTCACAAGTAGGCTCCAACATCACTGGATATTTAGGAAATCCTATCAGAACTAGTGGAACTAAGTGAACAGACTCATAGGACCTTCCTCAGGAAAGTACTAGGAGGCTTCCACTTAGGAGTTGTATCCCATATGGCTCAACAACTGTGATCAGTTTACATTCCTCCTCAGGAGAAATTAAACTCACAAGTTGGCTCCAACATCATTGGATACTTGAGAAATCCTAGACAAACTAATGGAACTAAGTGAATAGACCCATAGGACCTTCCTCAGGAAAGTACCAGGAGGCTTCCACTTAGGAATTGTATCCCATGTGGCTCAACAACATGTGATCAGTTTACATTCCTCCTCAGGAGAAATTAAACTCACAAGTTGGCTCCAACATCATTGGATACTTGAGAAAGAGGTGAGAAGAAAGAATGAAAGTCATTCATAGTGCCTTCCTCAGGAAAGTACCATGAACTTCCTTCAAACTTCAGGATCTCAAACCTCACAGACAGGGGATAAGCCAAGCTCTGGGTCTCTAAGTCTTGATCTACAATCTTCTCTTCATGATGCTCTTCAACAATATCTTCAAGACAACACAAGCCCCACAACAAATTCCCCAAAATAAACCCCAAGGATGAGCAGATAACCACAGCACAGACAAAATCCATAGGCAACTTCAGAAAATACCTAAAAATGCTAAACTAATGGGGAAAAATCTAACAATTATTCACAAGGGTCTACAACATCTACCCATAACCTCTACATAGGCCTCTACCTAAAAATCAAGACAAAACTATTCAAAGAAAATGAATTCTTCACCTAAGCACAACCTAAACCCTAATTAGGATACCCTAAATCTACCCTAATTAAACTAATCAAAATTTAATTCTAAAATTCTAGAATAAATCCTATGGGGAACTATGATTCATCATCTAATTGCACAAAAAAGAATGAGTTAAAAAACTTAAGGGAAGGTCCTAAAATAATTCTTGCAAAATCATGCATCAACTAAAAGAAAGAAAATACACTATATTAAAGAAAATACCACTAAAAATTCTACATTAAAAATAAAATTCCATTTTTATTTTTATATTTTTCTACACAAAATTATCTCAACATAGAAAAAAGAATGACCAAAAAATCATCATTTATCAATTTTTAATGAATTTTTAAAGACAAGAAAAATATTAAAAGAAATCAAAAATAAAAAATAAAGAAAATGAGGGAGGGGTGTGAATAGCTACACGCGCCAGTTGAATTTTCAGAATGGGCTAAAAGGGGGGGGGGGTGCGGATAGAAGCCAGCAAGCCCAAGCGCGTTACTAAACAAAACGCCGCGTTTCATTTTTTAAACTTTTCCCTCCGTTTTCGTGAACGATCTGGGCCGTTGGATTAACATAAAAGGTCAAACATTCCACGCGAATTGATGGTGAAGATTGCATCTTCAACCTTTGGCATACTAGGGTTTCAGAACAGCTTCCTTGCGCCATACCTTCTCCTTCATCTAGCTCACTCAATTCTCCACCATTTTCCTCGATCCAAACATCAAACTTATTCCACTCCTCTCCCTCTACACAATCACGGTGCTATATTCTTTTAAAACTCACTCTACAAAGAATTATGAAAGAAGGAAGTTTCGGGCACACTTGATTCACACTGATATGCATGGTAATAGAATGAATCCATATTAACCTAGAATGTTCTACGTGCTGAGGGGATTACACTAAGCTAAAAACCTAAGAATATAGCAGCCTAGGGTGCATGTTCTTGATCTCTAAAGTTTCATGGCTCTGTTATGGAACTCCATGGATCGTGCTATACCTCCTAGGGTTTCATCCTCTAACCTAATGCATCAGTTCTATATCTATAAAACTAATTAAAACTGCATAAATTAGGAGAATTAGGGAGAGAAACCAACCTGTCAAGTAATGATGGTAGGTGCTCGTGGAGGATGATTCAAGGCTTGTAATGGCTGCAATGAGATCCTCTTGTGATGCACAAGTTTCTGTTTGCACTTGTTGTGAAAGAGATGGCTTGCAATGGAAGGAAACCAGAGTTGCTTCAACTTGAAGAAACCTCTTCAATGGCTATTTCTCTCTCTCTCTCCCCTCTGAATTCTCTTGCTATCACCAACCTCAATCACTCTCTAATGCACTCCTCTTATAATGATCATTAGACACTTCTAGATTCATCTAGAATATGGTGGAAAGTTCTTGAAAATCTCATGTGGGGACAAGTTGAATTTCTCTCATCCCATGCCTTATGCCTTGCAATGTGGTCTTAAAATATCTTTACATGAGATATTGAGAAGAAGTGCACAACTACAAGCCTTGGTTTTGCCTTGTGTAAGGTTTTTTCAAGTTGCCTTCTTTTTCAAGTAACAAGTTTTCAAAGCATCACCCATTTTAGAGCTTCAAATCAAAATTCTAGCTAAACCAATGTTCTCAAAATGATGTTTCCAATCAAAATGATATATTGGATGACCTATTTTGGGTTTGTGGATCTTCCAAACCAATTTCCAATTTCAACTTTTCAAACTTATATGCCATTTTTAGTTCATTTTTGACCAATCATGTAACTTCATGCCATGAGCTTTTCCAACAATTTGTGGCCTTCTTTCTAGACTTAAAATCACATTTTGAACAACTTTCATGTTTTGAGTTTTTTCATTTGAGGCTTGGAAATAGGAGTTTTAGGCATTGGCTAAAATGACCTATAACTGACAAATGACCAAAATACCCCTGTCTTGTTCAAACCATAAGTTGAGTTACACAAATCCTATCAAGGACTTCTACCACTCAAATTAAAGCTAAGAAGATGCTCTTCAACATTCATGTTGACCAAGAGATCATAAGAATCATCCTACTAGGGCAAAAGTTGTCTGCAAGTTGGGTGACTTTTAAGGACCCAGATTCACACACCTCTGCTGACCTGTAATTTGTCAAAACCATAACTTGAGCTCTGTAACTCCTATCAAGGACTTCCACCACTCAAATTAAAGCTTAGAACAAGCTCTACAACATTCATGTTATGGGGAAGGTGAGATATCAATCACATCTTGAGCTAAAACTGCCTGGAAGATAGGGATCAAATTAGGGTTTTTCACTGACAATCCTTTGGGGACCCTGACTTGAAACTTCTCAAACTCCTTACTCATGATGAGTTGGCCTAGGAATCATCTTTATATCATCTCTATGCATCATTCCATGATCTCATGGCCCTTGGATTGGGTCTCAACCTTTCCCAAATCTTCAGTTATCCTAGGGTTGACCCAGTCAAAACCCTAATTCTATCATTCATGGTTGAATCTTCTGAACTCTTGCATAATGACTTCTATGGGCTTAATGAAGGCTATCAAGACATCTCATAGGCTTTCCCAAAACATCAAGTTCATTCTCAAAGTCTCAGAATCATCTGAGGGGCACCCACAACCCTCAAGCTATGAAGCACACAACCCTGGTTTCAAACCACTTCTTCTGAGGATCTCTTGAACTTTCTGATGAAGGTATCCACTTTCAAACACTCAATGAATAAATAATTGTTGGTCAAATTTTGGGGTGCAACAAATATGTGTCTGTGCATTAGGGAATATCATTCCCCGATTCTAGTGCGAATGTGCCAGTGCAGTGACGGTGCTAGCAATACGAAGATCGGAGTCGAATCATAGAAAACGCCTCATATATCGAAGAGAAATCCATTAAGCCAAGAATACAATATCACTGAGTATACAATAAGAAGGCATGACCTCAACCAACAATCCTGGTGATGGTCAGCGCTATGCAAATAAAGCATCAATACATGAAACGGTCAAGTACACTCATAAGCCTGGTACTCTTCTAGTAACTTCTTAGTCTCTGGATGACTTGGTCAGGTAAGCAGACCCTCAACAAGTTGATTTCTTCGCTTGAGAACACGTCGCACGTCACCAGCGGTTTCCTCCCATGCCCCTTCTCCGAAGCGATCCTCTAGCTTCCGCTTCTGAGACACAACTTCTTTCTTGCCCTCAATGGCCTTGTTCAATGCATTCTGGAGACTATATCTGGCCATTACCTCCTCTTCGTGTTTCTTAATGCTAGCCTTCAACTGCTCTTCGAGTTCAGAAATTTGCTGCTTCAATTTGTCTTCCCTCTTTTTGTTGTTGGTTAGCGTAGCATTCCACGTCTTGTTACAAGAAGAGATTTCCCGGTGGGCGGCATCGAGTGCTTTCTTTTTGGACTCCAGCATGTCATGAGAGCTTCTGAACTCTTGACCCAGACGTTCGCGCTTCTTTTTCTCTTCAGTCAACTCAGCACCTAGCCTGTTTACTAACTCGATTTGCTGTTGAAAAGCATGCACAGCCTTGTTCTTCTCACTACGCATCTGAGCCAGTTCCTGTTCTAACCCTTCATTGATCTTCATCAAGGCTTCTTTTTCTTTTACAACTTGCTCGTAGGCCTCCATAGTAACAGTGGTTGGTTCTTCCACTGGAATATGAACAGGGACTGGTGCAGCTGGAAATGGCATCAGTAACTGTCTTGCTCTCTCTTGGATCCAAACTTTGTAGGGTGCATAAGCCTGACAATCGTTCTTCCCTAACAGTGGCTTCCCTCTTCTGTTGATACGCATCCATGCGTGCTGAAGCTTAGCTAGTAACTCTCCATTCAAATCACCGGTGAAGTACAGAGATTCCTGCACTTCTTCCTCCTGGGGTGGGTTCTTCAACGCGTATCCAAACTGGCGAACAAACAGAGATGGGTTGTAATTGATACACCCTTTTCTTCCTATCAACAGAACATTAGGGTACCCAGAACAACTGAAAATAAGCTCAGATCCCAGCAAGTCTCGATCAAACCACTCGATGTCTTCAGAAGATAGCCTCATCAGGCGCTCTGGCCAGTTAGTTGTAGTTGCACTATCCACAAAAGGTCCCTTCAGGGGAAGATGGCTCTTAAACCACATGTTCAACAGCGGCGCACAACAGTAAACAGTCTTTCCCCTTCTGTTTTCATTTTTGTAGTGCAATGAATGATAGAGATCTCCAATCAAAGTGGGTACCGGGTTGCCAGCAGCAAACAGATGGAAAGCGTCCAAGTCTACAAAATTGGGTAAGTTGGGAAACAACACTATTCCGTAAATGCATAGAGCCAAGATAGCGTTAAAGACTATCCAGCACCCGTTCTTGGCATACTCTTGAGCTTTGCCAACCAGAAAATCAAGGGAGAAACCTGGAACCCCAAGCCAAGAAATCATTAATAGTTCAGCAACGTTCATGTGCAAGGCCTTAGCTAAGTCCTCCAACTTGGGCTCAGCGGCTGAGTGAATAAAGGGAACCTTATTCTGTACTGGTAGCTCTGTAAACTCCACATACTCTTCAATGGTAGGCCCCAAAATAAAGTCAGCAAACGTGAAACATCTCAGTGTCGGGTCATAGAATTGCATCAAGGTGTACAGCCCATTCATCTCAACAGCAGTTGGCTTGCAGACTAATCTCAACAATCTTCCATGACTCATCCTGAAACTTCTCCTAACCTCCTCATCAGCAAGGGACATCAGACCAAGTAAGGGAGTAATGTCAGGTGTAGGCAACTTATACGCAACTGTCTTCCTCAAACCAGCCATGATCAATAAGCAGAAGTCCGGGCACTAGAACCAGGGAATATGCAAATGCACCTGCAGCACAGACACACGTTAATGGGATGCAATGATAATGGTTATGCAAATAATGCAATGCAAATACATGCAACAGGGACCAAATGCCATGGCTGAGAAGCCTGAACCATATCAAATGTCTCAGATAGACCCTCCAGAATTCCTCAAACCCTGGTCTCGGATAGACCCAATACAAAAGCTCCAACACTGGTCTCTGATAGACCCCATAACATAACTCCAACTGGTCTCTGATAGACCTCATACCATAACTCTGACTGGTCTCTGACAGACCCCATATATAACTCCAACTGGTCTCTGCTAGACCTCTCAACTGTCCATAAATACCCAGAATCTCAGATCAAGAAACAAACCGGTATTTGAAGGTCTAGTTACCTGCATAACCCCAAACCCTCTCACAGGTAGGTGTCCTAGTAACTGACAAAGGTATGGCATCCTATGCGGTCGTCGGCGTCACAGACTTTCAGGGTTGATGATACGATTCCCAGAAGGAGTGGCATCATCAAATCCTGAAGAGGCCTCACTTAGCCAACTTCCAAATGATCGGTTCCCGGAGTCGACAATTCAGCTAACTAACAACCCCTTCGACCCAAAGGGTAGAAAAAGGAGTCAACCAGAAGAACCTCGTCCAAGTGTAGATTTCGTGGGACACTAATGCAAGCAAAGCCGGCACGCGCCCACTACTTTCTACTCTAATTCTAAGTGCACTCAAGCTCGGGTCCGGCTTATCTCTCAGTCATAGAACACCCGTCACACCCCAATACAGCAATAATAACAATAATATAATGCTGAAAATAAATGACAGAAATATAAATCCATACAAAATCCTCGACGGGAAAACAAGCGCTAGGATTGACTCTCTTGAGGGACGTTGGATCCCAAATGCATAAGGAACTATCGCAGTCCTTAGCAGCCAGGGGACGTTGGGTCCCCAGCAGAGTCGCCAACTGTCGCTACCGTGAAAATCGGCGCCGGCTGAACAGAAGAGTCGCCACCGTGCGTTATTTATCCCCAAGGAGGGAAAGGAAACGCTCGAGGTAAACCTACCGCAAAACGGGGAAAGGAATGGTCATCGCAACCAAATCCTGGATTCGGGAGTCGGTTACGCAAGGGGAAGGTATTAGCACCCCTCACGTGCGTCGTACTCGACGGGATCCACGCTTGTTTTCGGGTATGGATTGTTATTCTATCTAAACTAAGGGTAAGGGTTAAAAATAAAAGAAAATGACTCGGCAAAGTATCTCACTTCATGCCTACGTATTCCCGTCTGGAACGAGAAATCAGAGTCAACGTAGTTCGCCTACCTACGGGAAAGGAGGGGAAGGTTGCTCGCTAGGATATCGCATCCTATGCCTACGTACTTTCATACAGCATGAAAGATCAGAGCAAACGTAGTTCGGGCCACGTACGACACAAGTCGGTCTTGATTGTTTTTATTCCTTCTGAAAAAGGTTTTTCTGATTAACAGTCCAGGCGGACAAAATTGACGTTTTGATGAGTTCACATTCTTTTACGGAAGAAGTGTCTTTTATTGTGTTTGAAATCTTATCGTGTTTTTCTGTTTGTTTTGAGAAAGAAGAGACAGAACTCTAACCTACGGTTGCGAAGGGAATCAGACTAACCTAATGTTATCATGCATGGGTTAAGACCTAATGTCTATCATGCTCCTCTCTTGCGCAGAGAGAAACAGAGATCCTAAGGGAATAGACGGAAACAAAAACAATAGTATATACACAATAAAGCAGTAAAATGCATGGATGCAACAATACAAGCGAGGCAAGGGAGTCCCACTCAACCTCGAACCTAGAAAACAACAGGCAAAAGTGAACAGAATTCACTTTCAACCTAACAGGTTAAACATCAAGCAATACAGTCAGGGAAATTCAAACAATACATCAAAAATATACAGCTAAAATAAACAGCAAAAGCAGCTCTGCATCAACATCTGTCTTCAAGTCATCTTCAACCATCTTCAGGCTTCAAGCAAGCATCAGTCTTCATCTTTACAGCCTTCAAGCAAGGTCTTTATCATCAGTCTTCAATCTGCAATGGCTTTTCTTTAAGTCTCAATCTCCAAGATGAATATCAGTCAACAAGATGAAACGGATGTTAAACAGTCAATTGCCTACCAAAGGTGGCTCATTAACTGTTAACATTATACAGACAATTTTCTCTCAAAATTTCTATCTTTTAAATACATTCACTAATCCTTCCAAAGGAAGGAGGTGGATATTTAAAAGAGACTTTAAATCATAGAGAAAGGATGGAGGCAAACAAGACCTTCCATGTTTGTAAATCAAGTTTTCTACTCTAGAGCTCTGCCTAGCTCCTAAATCCTATAACCCTCAACAGCTGCTAGCAAGATGCTCTCCATCAACTCTGGAAGTTGGTCTTCATTCTTTTTATCTCCAATGGCCTTCATCATCAAAGTCTTCAGCTCAACCCCCAAGCCCCAAGCAAGCCCAATACCCCACACAGTCAAAAAATAACCCTAGAGAGGGCACACCACACAGTCAAGCAAATACAAGCAGCATACTAATAGTAATAGTAGAATAGGGGAAACCTAGTATTTTCTAAGGGATCTATTATCTACCCATAATACCCCTATAGTCCCATACCCCTAAGTTCAATCTTCAACTCCTAAAAGAAATGATTTACCACACCTATGTTATCTATAAACCCTAGTTTTGATTCTTCTAATCACACCTAAACAAATCATCCAAAATTAAATCCTAAAATTATGAATTAAATCCTATGAGTAAGCTAAAGTCCTAGGTTAATCACCCTAAAAAGAATGGATCCAAAATGTAAAAGCATCTAACTAAACTAAAATCAACAATATCATGCATTAAACTAAACATTATTTACCACCTATTTAAAAGAAAAATATACTAAAAATATAAAAATAAAATGAAATGCTAATTTTATTATGTGAAAGTTTTCTTAACAGAATTATGAAAAAGATGCAAAAACAACCATTTAAAAATATGCAATTTTCTATTTGTTATGATTTTTTAAAGAAATGAAAAAACATGAAAGAAATTAATATGAATTAAATTGGATATGGGGTGCAGTAAGTATTTATTTCAGTTAAAAGAAGATGATGGGCCCAGACTGGGGGGCGCGCATAGCAAAGCGCGTCTGGGCCCAGTTGATCAGAAAAACATAAAATGAAATAAAAAAAAAGGAAACGGTGCGAAAAGCAGAAAAAATAGTTAAAAACACATTGGGCCTGAGTGAATGGGGTGCGAATATCAATTGCAACTTGAGCCCAGAAGAATGATTAAATGAAACGCAGCGTATTGCTGCATGATATCTCCCTCCAAATTTCGTTTTGAATCCTGGCCATTGGATCTAACCCCAAGTCAAAGTCTCCCACTTAATCAAACGGTCAGGGCATCGTCTTCAACCTTGGACAAACCCTAGCTGGAAATCTCTCTCCCATGCACGATCCTTCTCCTCCTCTGTTCTCCCTCGATCCTTGATGAAACTCCATCATTCCAAAATCAAAAATGCTCTGCATCTCTCCCTCTACACAGCCATGGTAATATCTTCCTCTAAAACTCAATCAAAATTCAAACCCGATAGGTAGAAAGTATTGACTCCACCATTTTATACTGAGATCAACCTTGCCAACTCCTTCTAATTCTTACACGAACACAATCTACATGCTATGCTGATTACCCTGAGCTATATATCTAAGATTATCGTGCCCTATCCTAGGTGTTCTAAGCCCTAACAGATTTGGTGCTCCAATGGTAACCTCCATGAATTGCTCTCAAATTCACCAGAAACAATCATCTAATCATTCCTAACCATTCTAACCTAATAGTTCTCTAACATGCTAACTAAATCTATCCAATTCGAAAGGAAAACTAACCTGGTTTAAAGATGGAAACAGGTGCAGAATTCCTTGGATCCAATGCTTGCAATGCTTGGGAATTGATCAATACACTTGATTCTTGGTTCTGTATGCAATAGTTCTGGCTCACACCTCTTGGATCTTGCAATCACAATCTTCTTGCACTTTGGATGATGAAGTTGGTAGCACACGTTTTCTTCCTCAATCCAAACAGATTTTGATGGAAATTTGATCCTTGAATGATGTAGATGAAGATAGGATCAAGAAGTGTGGAAAATGATGAAGATTTGATGGAGTTTGAAGTGGATTTGCAAAATGGAAGAATGAGATGAAACTTGGTATTTTGATCAAAATGAATCACCAACCCTTGAATGAAGCCACTCTACCCAATATATAGATGAAATTAGAAAGCTCTAGAACTTGGTAGAAACTTCTTGTGCACACTTTCCTTGAATTTTGGATATGTTACTTCCTTTGTAAGCCAACTAGCATAACTTCCAAATTTTGAACCAAACTCAAAAATCTACTTTTGCCAATGCTCTTAAAACATTTTTTCCAATCAAAATGACCTATAATTTCATCCCATTTGGCCAAGTTATGAAAAATCTCAATTTTAGGTCACTTTTATTCATTAAATTCCCTTTTTAAATGACCAAATTTGAAACCTTGATCTATGAGCCTTTACAAACTTTCATGATCACTTTTCTAGACTCAAAATGTCATTTTGAGCAAGTTTGATGTTGTGAAGTTTTTCATTTGAAGCTTCCTCGTATGAGTTTTGGGCATAGGCTTGAAATGACCTGTAATTCTCAGATGACCAAAATACCCTTTGCTTGCCAAGGCCATAAGTAGAGTTCCACACATCAGATGAATGCATACAATACCTTTATAGAAATTTAAGACAATTAGTAACAACTCTTATGTTTACCAGAAATTCATTTGAAACCTCCTTGAGGGGTAAAAGTTGCTTGGAAGACAAGTAACTTTCACAGACAAAATTTCAGATACCTCAGATGATCTGTAACTTGCAAGGACCATAACTTGAGTTCTATAAATCTCCTTGATGTCTTCCACCACTCAAATTAAAGGTCTTGAGATCCTCTACAAGTTTCATGTTGGCCAAGGATCCATTTGAAGCTTGCATTTTGACTTATCTTGCTTGGAAGTTTGACCTAAACTAGAGGATTTTACACAGAAACCCTAATTTAGAAACTCCTCTTCTTCTTGATTTCTCTTGATTTCTCCTTGGCACAACACCACATCCTTATCTATATGTCAAATGATGAACCCCACATCTCTCAAATAGACCTTGATGCCCTTCAATCAGTCATTTGACCTAGGGTTGACCCAGATGAAACCCTAGTTGACTGTCTTCAACTGCAACTCTTGTGACCACACCAATGACTTGTCTCACTTTCAAAATGACTCTCTAGGTCCTCTATGATGTCTAGATACCCTCTATGCTCAATCCACAGCTCACAACTTCTCTGATGATCTTCAAATGCCCTCAAGGTAGGAGAGAGACCCACTGCCTGATCCACTGACTTCTTAGATTTCAATTTCTTTCTGATGACTTGGATATGCTTGAATTTGAATAATAACCTCTTGATAGGCTCGTAGAGATGAGAATAGTACTTGGTCCCTTGTTGGATGACTTGTTATGCTATGCTATGCAGATGATTAGATTATGTACATGACTCTATATGCAAATGCTAATGTAATTAAACATAAACCAAGTGAAGTAAGTTGAGCAAATTTTAGGGTGCAACAGGGTCAAGTCATGCTCTGGTTATGTAACACTGGTATCGTTGGGTTTATGCCTTAGAGATATATTATGTATTCTAAGTTGTGTTTTAAATGTATTTGGAATATGTGATAATGGCCTCTGTGCCTAAGTGTTGATGGTTGTGTGATGAACATGAATGTTATGTGAAGAGAATTATGTAAATAACTTGAATCCGCTGCTACATGCAAAGTGAACTTTGAAAAGCATGATTATTTTATTTGAGTGTTAATAAGCATGACAGAAGATTTGATGTATTGGAATTATGTGTGACACCCTTTTGTGAAAGCATGTTAATTTACTCTAATTAATTATGTATTATTCTGTGGGATTAGAAGGGTGTTACATTAGTGGTATCAGAGCAGATCGATCTATCCGACCAAGTTGTCTAATGTTAGTTGTTCCCTTGTATGCGACATGTGTGTGCAACACTGTTGGTACGTGTTTGTTGTCTAGCCTTTTCTACATAAGTGAGAGTGATCCAAGTGGGGGAGAAACTTGTGCCTCTCCAGGATGCTGCAAGTGTGAAGTTGTAGCTCAGTGTGGTTGAATGCTCTTATGGTTTGGTAAAGATGGTTTATACCCCATCATGATTTTAACTGTCTATTGACAAATTGAGGAACTGATCACCCTTAATCTCTTGTTGATAGTAGTTGGGATTGTGTTGGATGGGATAGATGTGTCTTGCAAGCTTAGATGGCGTGGTGCAGTGAATTGTTTTGAGTGAGGCCGAGCGCTTAAGAATCGTTTTGATGAGTCGGCGCAGGACAGTGATGAGATGTTTAATTTTGATGGGAATTTTGAGTATTAATGAAGGTGGAGAAGTTGGTGGCTTACCGATTGATTATGGTTGTCTGAGAGTTATCCTGACAAGATAAGTGATATACAGACAGGACGTGAGGTGAAGTTGTGATCGACTTAGTTGCGGAAACTAGTCATATATTGAGAGCTCCATATGGTATGTATGTTTGGGTGGCCAAGGAATTAAAATTGAGTGAGTAATTTTGAGACTTGTGTCTGGTGTGTATACTACGGCAACAGGTTGTGGACTCGAGTATAAAGATGGATAATGACTTATGGTGATTATTAAAGAAAGTAAGATGTGAAATACAATATTGGTATAATTAGAACTTTGAAATTACAAGAGTTGAAAATGTGTTGAGTGGCCTTCGGAGTGTGAAAATGTTGTTTTCGTCTTTTGATGCACCATTCGAAACGTTGGACGTTATTTTAATGCTCTGTGTGATGGTGAAGTAGTGGCATGGAAATTAATTAATTTATTGATGGAATGTGTTTGATAATTCGAAGAATATAGAGGATCATGTTGAGCATCGGGAACTTGTGTTATCAGTATAGGAGGAGAAGCGGTGATATGCCACTATGAAGGGAGTTTAGAGGGTTTTGGGAGAGCTGTCAACAGCTCGTGTGTGGATTTTTGCCGAATTCGACAGAACTGTTTGTTATGTTTTATGATGTCTCGTGGGTATAATTGAGAGATATGTTAAGTGTAACATCGGCAGGTTTAGTTGCTTGGAGGCAATTTAAAGTATATAAGAGGGATTATCTGACAAGTGACTTAGAGTTGGTCGTTATTGTGTTTGTGCCGGAGTTGGAGGCTCCAATTGGTTAGTGAGAGATTTGAAATAGTTGGTGAACTCAAGAGCTTAAGGTATTGGTTTGAATTGGAAGAATTGAATATGAGGCAGAGGAAAACAATTGGAACTCCTGAGGGATTATGGTTTTAGATTGAATTACCATTCAGGTAGAGCAACGCGGTAACTGATGTATCGATTTGAAGATTTGGTATATACTGATGATGATGGTTGAATTTGATGAGTTAAGTCAAAGGACTGATTTTTGTATTAATGGGAATGGTATCATGAGATGTCGTGATAGATTTGTGTTCTAGATATTATTAAGTGGAATAAGAGTATTGTGGTGGATGGATTATCCATCCTAGTGCTATAAAGATGTAACCAGATTTGAGGGAATTATTTTGATGGCCATAGATGAAGAGAGAAGTGGTTTAGTTGTATGTGCTGGTTAGACTTGTCGGAAGTCGAAGAATGAACATCTGAGACTGTTGGGTCTGATGTAACCGTTGTATACTCCAGAGTTGAAATCGGGTAGTATTCCCATGGATTTTGCGTTGAGTTTTCTGGAGAATTAGAGGAATATGGTTTTAATTGAGTGATTTTGGATGGAATGACCATATTGGCTCTTTTCCTACCAATGAGGATTAATCATTCTATGTTGGAGCCGGTTGAGATATATATCACGGAAGTGATAAAGATTGTATGAGTTGTCATCGAATATGGTGTCAGATGGGAATTTGAAGCTTTGTATGGTAGGAGGTGTAAGACTCCTTTGTATTAATATGATTCAGGCGAGAGTACTGGGCTCGGACCTGAGGATTGTGTAAGAGACGACTAAAAGGATCAAGAAGATCCAAGAAAGGACATGTTCTGAGGGTTACAGTAGTGACGGGTGTTGATCGAGCTTTGAAGCCTTGGAAGCACACACCGTGTTTTGTTGCTTAGTATCAGAGTGGCGCAGCAGAAGCGTGGGAGAAGTATCATGTTGGATTGTCTTACCGCTGTCGCTTGTGAATTTACATGATGTGGTATGTGCCTAATTGAGGAAGTGCAAGTGCATTCATTCAGGCAGATGGTGTACAATTGAGGAAGGATTTGACTGTTGAGACATTGCTAGTTCAGATTGATGAGCAAGAAGTAATTTCGAGGCAATGAAGATTTCTTTGGTAAAGACAGTTGGGGGAACCAACTAGAGAAAGTGGGATTTGAGAGATTGGGATGAGAAAGTCGTATCCGACTCGGTTCATTGAGGTAACATTTTTTAGGACGAAAATTCCTAAAGTGGGGGAGAGTTGTAACAGCCCAATTTTCAATAATTAATTATTTATGTTAATTAATGGATTTATTTGGATTATTCTAATCATTTGAATAATTTGATGATTGTTTAAATGGATTGATAGATGTTTGAGAGAGGAAATATATTGGAAAGAAATAAAGAGAAAGATATATATATATATATATATATATATATATATATATATATATATATATATATATATATATATATATATATATATATATATATATATATATATATATATATATATATATATATATATATATATATATATATATATATATATATATATATATATATATATATATATATATATATATATATATATATATATATATATATATATATATATATATATATATATATATATATATATATATATATATATATATATATATATATATATATATATATATATATATATATATATATATATATATATATATATATATATATATATATATATACATATATATATATATATATATACATACATACATACATATATACATACATACATATATACATACATATATATATATACATACATATATATATATATATATATATATATATATATATATATATATATATATATATATATATATATATATATATATATATATATATATATATATATATATATATATATATATATATATATATATATGAGGAAGTGGAAAAGAAAAAGAAAGGGAAAGAAAGAGGAAGAAGAGAAAAGGAGGAGAAAACGAGGAAACTTGGAGAATCACCAAGAACATCCTCTAGCTTCCAATTAATCAAGGTAAGGGTGTGAAATCTTACTATCTTAATCAATGTGTATGATTATGTATGTGTATGTTTGGATTTATTGGGTGTTTTCTACATTTTCCATTTTAGGTCGGAATGAGTTTAATCGGTAGAAACTGAGTTTTATCGGTTAGAATTTAGAATAGACGGTGTAGTATAGTAGGGTGATGAGCGGGTTGTACTACTGGAACTGATTTGGATTAAATCGGTCGGTTTGTGAGGTTTGGGCTTTTGAGCAGCCATGGGAGTTCTGAGTTCGCAAGTTCGCCAGGCGAAGCCCATCGAGTAGCAGCGAACCAAGTCAGTAGCAAACATCCTGTCTTCGCTGGCAAGTTCGCCAGGCGAATGAGTGTGGTGAAGGTTCGCCAGGCGAGTGTGCTAGCGAGTAATTCCAGAATAATTCCCAGTGGTCTTCGCTGGCAAGTTCGCCAGGCGCGAACGGAGTAGCGAAGGTTCGCCAGAGGCTTCGCCAGGCGAAGGTTAGCGAACACAACAACATATTTTATTTTCTTGTGTTTTCCATTCGTGGATTGGTTGCGATCATTCCTTGTCTGAGATGACTAATTATATGTTGTTATGTTGTGTTGTGGGTAGCCGTATGGTGTGAATCCTAGATTATGAATCGATTATGAATATGTGGCCTTTTGGCATATGTGATACATTGTTTTAATTGATTAAAATGCCTGATGAATGTAATTGAGTTTGTTGCCATTTGGCACGATATTTGTAAGTGCACATTGCTTGTATGCGATGGTGGGTGAAGAATGTATGAGATTATATATGGCGAGTACATGTGCATTGTTTGGTAATGTAAGAATGATGTTGGAAATATGTATATGTGTTGAGTCGTACTCACTGGGGTAGAATGGCAAGATGTCGTTCCTAGTAGAGTAATCACTCGGGTAGAATAACAGGATGTTATTCCTAGTGAGGTATAGTGTCGTGGTTGTACACACCGGGGTAGAATGACTAAGATGTCGTTCCTGGTGGAATAATTACCGGGGTAGAATAACCGTGATGTTGTTCCTGGTAGGGTATAAGTGATGTATCCATACTCCCAAAAGGGGATTCGTGTTAATTGATGAGTTTTATATGAGTCATATAACATAAATATAATTGTTGTATGAAGGATGCTGATGTGTATAAATTGTTGAATTGTGAGTTATAAATGTGAATCTAGAATGAAATGATATGAGATGAATGATGAACATAGGTATATATGCATTGTGATATATATATTGTGAATGCATATTGAATATACGTGCTGATACGTGATGTATGATGAGATTGATTGTGAATGTGAACCATGTTTGAATGGTGTGAATGAATGATGAACACCTGCATATATTGTGATATGTGCATATTGTGAGTGTATAATGAATATATGCGATGAATGTGAAAGATGCATGAGTATGTTTGTAAACATGTGTGCATTTCAAGAGTGTCATTAGTCATGTTGCATGTGAAGCATCATGGTATGCATTCTTGTGTTGATTGATTCCTCGGTGAATCTTTAGAACCTCGTGTGCCCTTGTGGGGCGTGAGCGATGGTTATATATTGATTCCTCGGTGAATCTGCAGAACCTCGTATGCCCTTGTGGGGTGTGAGCGATGGTTATATATTGATTCCTCGGTGAATCTGCAGAACCTCGTGTGCCCTTGTGGGGTGTGAGCGATGGTTATATATTGATTCCTCGGTGAATCTGCAGAACCTCGTGTGTCCTTGTGGGGTGTGAGCGATGGTTATTTATTGGTCCCTCAGTGGATTTGCAGAACCTCGTATGTTGCGATGGTTATATTTGATTCCGCGTAGAATCTGCAGAACCTCGTGTGCCCATGTGGGGTGTGAGCGATGGTTATTTTTGGTTCTTCAGTTGAACCTGCTGAAATGAGTCGGTACCGTATTTACATCTGCATAGAGTCGTGAGTCGGTCTCTATGAGTTGCATTTATCATCTTTATATGATGCATTGGTGAAATAAACATGAATGTGAATGTTTATGTGAATTGGTGATAAAAAGAACATATTTTGTATGTTTATATGGATCGATTGGAATTGTGGATGTACGCATGTTAAATATGCTTGATGATTATCCATATTTGTTTATATGTAGATAGCGATGTATATGAGTGAATCGTGAATGTATGCATGATGAGATGCTTGGTTATATATATATATATATATATATATATATATATATATATATATATATATATATATATATATATATATATATATATATATATATATATATATATATATATATATATATATATATATATATATATATATATATATATATATATATATATATATATATATATATATATATATATATATATATATATATATATATATATATATATATATATATATATATATATATATATATATATATATATATGTGTATACATTATAATGTATGTTAGTGAGTGGTGATGTATTATGGCAAGAAGTATAATATGGATATTCTATGTTATAGAAATATATTATATGCTTTGTTATTGTGTTAATATGCATTGTGGTGAGAAAAGGTGGGATATATGTATTCTGTACTTGTGCATTTATATATGATTATGTGCATTGATTATTATGGTAATGTTTCTCACCCTTCTGCTGGAATGATGTCCTATATGACATCGTCCAGGTATCAAGGAGTAGTACTACTTGTAGTTGCGAGTTCGTTGTTGGTGCAGCTGTTTAGTATTTAATTATGTTGGGTCAAGTCATGCTCTGGTTATGTAACACTGGGATTGTTGGGTTTATGCCTTAGAGATATATTATGTATTCTAAGTTGTATTTTAAATGTATTTGTAATATGTGATAATGGCCTTTGTGCCTAAGTGTTGATGGTTGTGTGATGAATATGAATGTTATGTGAAGAGAATTATGTAAATAACTTGAATTCGCTGCTACATACAAAGTGAACTTTGAAAAGCATGATTATTTTATTTGAGTGTTAATAAGCATGACAAAAGATTTGATGTATTATAGTTGTGTGTGACGCCCTTTTGTGAAAGCATGTTAATTTACTCTGATTAATTATGTATTATTCCATGGGGTTAGAAGGGTGTTACACAAGGTGCCCCATCAGTTGTTGCACAAGCATCAGGACCCTGATCTTCTTTGCTAGTTCAAGGATCTGATGTTCAACCAGATGTTGAGACATTCCATCAGCAGAGATTGTGCAGAAGTCTGTTAGGATCTGTCTTTATTCTAAGAAGTTTCTTGGCAAGAAACTAAGACTAGAATGTAGTACTTATGAAGACATTTTTCTTGGATCAGTTTATTGGAGTGCAGCAGGTGTGTTCTAGTCTCTACTAGAAGCATCTGATACTTATCTAGAAAGTTTCCTGGCAAGAAACTTCTCTAGAATATGGTGCTGGTGATGGCACTGCTTGGGTCAGTTTATTTCTGATCTAAGTACATAGGAGTATGTGACCTTGCTCATCTTGGAGGTCAATGATAAGTGGAAGTTATCTCTGACTTTCTGAAGAAGTCTCTACTTAAGGAAAGCGGGTTTCCTTCTGTAAAGATCTTTTGTGATCCTTCCTCCCTAAAGAATCAAGCTTTGGCACGTTTGGTTTCTCTAAAGAGGAGTTTCTGAAGAAAATGCCATTCCAGAATAGAGATTGTCTACTCAACATCAAGTCTATGTACTCTTGTTATGATAAAGTGATGAGGTTCTTCTAAGTGGCATAATCAAAGATTGAACTCTCCAAGTTGGATGTATTATCAGATGTTGTGACACCAAGCAGTAACTTCAGGGCCTCAATGGATGTTGTGGTACATCATTTGAAGATAATCTTCTCAGGTATGAATGGAATTAATATTATCTCATGCACTTTGCAGGAGCTGTGTGAAGGATTAGGTGTTACAGGTCCAAGTCTTGGTGTATCTAAGTTTCCTTGGAGCATGTAGGATATGCAGATCAAGCTTGCTAGAGCTCTGAAAGATGCTGAGTAACCAAACAATGACATTTGGTTATTTAAGCAGTGTGCTTTTAAAAATTACTCGTGTACAGAAGGGTAGTTGTTTAAATACCAAAGGAGGTTCTGGTTTTGGTCATACATTGGAGCTTGTGGTAGAAGCCCTAAGTTGCTTATGGAAGACTACCTTCTTTTGGAATTGTTTTTGATCAAGCTGGTGGAGCTGTGTTCTCTGAAGATCTTCATTTGGATTACTAGGCAGTAGTAAGTCCAGTTGTGGGCATATCAAAAACCATTAGATGTTGTGTCTGTGAGATGTATCATCTGGTTTATTTGGAGAAGGACTTGAAGATCTGGTGTGGAACTAGTGATTCACATCTTGACTAAGAAGTACTCTATTTTGTCATACGGGTGAATGATGAGATAAAAGGACTGTCTTGGAGTATGATGTGAAGGTATTGTACGAGACTGGATCCTTGGTTGATTGTGGAAGTGATCATGGCACTAGTTGACTCAGAAGTGTTCTAACCTATCATACGGGAGAATGTTGAGGTAAAGAATGTCTTGGAGTATGGGATGTCCATCTTAGGCTGAGGTCAAAATACTTGTGGAAAAAGAGTTCTTTTGCTGCAAGTAACTCTAGAAAGAAGTGGATCTGGTTTATGCCTTCTCACTGTATGAGCACGAGGTTGGTCTTGAGACATTGTTGTGATCTTGGAGCAGCTTGTATAGAAGATAGGGGGAGAGCTTCTATATGATGGGTGTACTAGTGGCTTGTGATTCAAGTAGTAAGTGAATGCGTTCAGCAGGTATGTTAAACAAAGAGTGAGCTCTTGAAGACATGAAGATGAGTCTTATGTTTTCCATTCACGTGCTTCTGGAAAAGAGCACTAGCTATCCTTGATATGTGGAGCTATACTTCTAGGATCTGTTGCTGCAATAGTACAGTTTCAAGATTGTTTGTGGTCTCAAGCAGGTTGTGACTGTATGCCTCTAGAAGGATGAAATGTCATACCAGATGTTGTGACATTGCTATAGCTCATGGGGTATCAATGGATTAAGTCAAGTATGTTGAGCCTATATCCAAGTGTTTGTCTTGTATGTGTATGGATGGATATCATCAGCCTTGATTTTTTGCACATGTGTGGTGTGTGAATCAAGGGGTGTAAAGCTGCATGTGTGAATATGAAGATGATGAAGTGATTCTTCATGTGTTTGGGTTCTCTCCTTTAGGGGGAGTGCTGACTATGCATGACAGGGGGAGCTGTGTACCTGTCTGATGTGTAGCTGCATTGTTTGTGTTAACATTGTGCTGATATGGAGCTATGTACAACATTGGTTATTGTCTGGGAGAATTTATTCTTCTATGCAGAATATTTGTGTCCCAAATAGGGGATTTAAAATCAATTGTTACTTGGCAAGTACTTAATTGATTATCCTTTAATTGGTGATATCAAAAGTGTCACTCCTGAAGGTGCAGATTCAGACAAGGCTGGAACTCAAGATTCAAGACTGATTCAGGGTGTACTCTCAAGGAGCTATGGTTCAGGGCTGATTTTACACTGGCTGAGTGAGTTCAGCAAGGAGGTTAAGTCAGTGTCCATGATTGTTGGTGCAGTCTTTTTATTAGAGATCAAGAAATGTCAGACTTGTACACCATGTGTAATATGTACACTTACTCCAATTTTTGTCAATTTTTTACTAAACCAAGGGGGAGTAAAGTGATGTTATCTGTTGCAACTATCAAGGGGGGGCATGATAGTGTGTGAGGCTGGAAAAACTATTGTTGCTGCCCTGATAAGGTGTTTGGTTGTTTTAGCCAAAATTTGCCAAAGAGGGAGATTATTAGTTCCATGGTTCTATGATATAGAATTGTACATGGTTCTATGATTGGCTAAATTTTGGTAAAACATGATCCTGCACTGATGTTAAGCAGGATGTTATAACATCTCCATCTGCTGTGGTGACAGAACTGTTGTGGTGTGTTTTAATGTGAATGTCATACTGAATGTCGTGACATCCATCTGCTGTCCTGACAGAACTGATGTCATGTGTTTTTAAACAGGATGCCATTACCTGGTGCAGTAGGAGCTAGCAGGAGCTGATGACCGAACTGCTGTCATGGATGTCATTACCAATATCATGACATCGCTGTCTGGTGCAGCAGGAGCTGATGACAGAACAACTGTCAAGGATATCATACTGAATGTCATGACATCAATGTCTGGTACAACAGGGGTTGCAATGTTATATCTCTTGACAGAAGTGTTTTGGTCCTGTTGGATATTCCTCATCAGTATGTACAGGCCAAAGAGATTGATTAGGAACAAAGTGCAGATTTAATTGATGTTCATAAAAAGGATCTTTGATACTTTTTAGGAAACTATAATATGCTTGTTTCTACTGTTGTGAAGAAGATTCTGCAGGAGGGTTCGACAGGGGGAGTCTGATCAGCTAAGTGTAAGTGAAGCTGAATGTTATGACATTGATCGTATGACATCATGCGTGCAGGGTTTGTTTTTCTGTTATGATACCTGATATATCTCAGGTTAGATTTCAGAAAATCTGTTATGGCTTCTTAGTTATCTCAGGCGAGATTCTAGTCAGGGCTGGACATAACATGAAGCAGTTGTGACCTAATTTGACAGCACCTTGAATTATGAAAAGTGGTTTAACTTGGTTAAACCTAAAGTTTGTTACTTGTGACCAGCCCAAGCCCAGTCTGCACTACTACTTAAGGAGGAGCAGAAGTAGAGGAAATTAAGCACTCACATCAAGAACAACTTGAGTGTAAAATAAAGGTCTAGGGTTTGAGAGTCCCTTGTGTGTGTAAGTCACCCTGTGTATCTTTTGATACATTGTGGTAGACATATTTGTGAGTGAAGAGTTGTGTTCTTCACGTGTGTCTTGCGAGTGAAGAAGTTCTGTTCTTCACGTGTGAAGTGTGTCTTAGGAATACTTGTACACCAAGCAATTGTATGTTGCATTGGTTAGGTAGGTTCTAAGCTGTTGTGTCACTCAAAGCTGTTAAGCAAGAGTGTGTGTCACTTGATCAAAGCTGTGAAGTAAGATCAAGGTGTGTTTTTGGAGTGTATCTCTATAACTGTTTTGCAATTGTGTATTGATATCACTGAGGTGATTGAGGGGGAGTGAGTGGGTATACTCTGGTCTAGAGTGTCTCTAGGCAGAAATTGCATTGGGTAGAGATTAAGTGAGGAGTTGTAAACAGGGGAGTTTAGCTCTGAATTGATTCTGCTAATAGTGGATTTCCTTCCTGACTTGGTAACTCCCAGATGTAGGTGAGGTTGCACCGAACTGGGTAAACAATTCATTATGTTATTTATCTTGCAGCATTTACAATTCTGCACAATTTAAATGTTTAGATAAATAGTCTGTCAGTATGCAGATGTCATAACAGAGGTCATGACGTTGGTCATGACATCGTTAATTCTTAAAGGAATTCAAATTGGTCGTGGTCTGTCCTCGTCCTTGTTAAGCAGAGATCAATGTTCTTGGGACATATGAGATCTGCATACCAGAATTTCAAGTTTAAAATTATTTCGTAGATGTAGCTCCGAAAAAAATCAAATTTTGACAAAAAAAAATGTGCGTCTGAGTATGTATCTCCGGAAGCAGGGGGCATAAAAGAAAATGTGCTAGGTGCCTAAGAGTATTAAGGGGTGGATTAAGAAATTCTCTAAACAAAAATGATATATATTAATGGCTTAAATAGTCTATTAGTTCCTGTAAATTAGCGAGTTTTTTATTTTGATTCCTGTAAAAAAAATTTGGATCCGAGTTTCTATATCTCACTTTTTGTGTTGGTTTGAGTCCCTAAAGGTAAAATCCGTAGGTTCCCAGCAGATTTTAACTTTAGAAACTAAAATCAACACAAAAGTGAGATATAGAGACTCAGACCAAAAGAAAAAAAATTACATAGACTAAAATAAAAAACACATCAACTTATCGAGATCAAAAATGCATTTAAACCTATATTAATCAAGCAATTGAAGAAAAATATATATATTAATCAATCAACTTTATAAACGCCACGATAGTAAATTTGAATTTCATTTCCCAAAAAAAAAAAAAAAGTAACTAAACACAAACCGTAATAGTTGTAACTGAATTGCTAGTTAGATTTACAAAAATGATTTGACACTCTTTGATTTGAAATTGCAGTTGATGCAGACTTGCATGATAGAAAGCAACTTACACACGCATAACATGTTGAAGCTGACATGTCAATAGTAAAAGAGTAGTATAACATGCTTATTGAAATCTGCGAAATTAAGAAATAGTTTGGATGTAGTTGAAAATGGAATTAAATCAAACAATAGCAAACTGTTTAAGTATTAAAAATAATAAAAAATAACTGATATGTTTGCAATTTGCATCGTAGTCCATTCTTGAAACCAACGGTTCATGTCTAGTGTCTACACTTTGGAGTGTAATGCAGTACTTAAAAGCGAATAAATCATTTCAGACGAAAAAGCAAAAGACCTATCACCAATCAATTATCTACCTAAGAATATGGAATGAATACAAACATTGCTAATAATCTGACTTTTACAATACATGTTAAATGCATTGAACACCAAAATAAAAGCTTATGTCACCGAACGTACAAATTCTTCACTATGTCTATTGCTTGTTATACATTCATTATCTCACATCTATAAAACTTAAATTAATACGAAACAAATATAAACTCAATTATTATAAGAGGAATAAAAGCTCATTTTTTTCATTTTTTGATTGATCATTTCTAAAGTGTCATAGACACTACATATATAATAATACTCCTAATCCTAATGCATAATTAACTAAAAGCTCAAAAACTACCAAGAACATATGGGTGGGAATAACAATCATTATTTCTCACTTATCATCACATTGCAAAATCAGTTTTTCCTTGCTTCAACCATAATCCACATTTTATTGCAGAAGTTTATCAACTTTTGTGTTACTTACACATCATCTCTTTCAAGATTAGTTTTTAACTGAGGTTGTAGCCGCATCACAATCCTTGATATTGCAAAAGTTGCAGTTTATGTGGCCTCAATAGTGGTCACATTTCAATCACAGAGAAAGTATATACGCTGAGATGTTTTTTTAATGATAGTTTATCTGTTTTAACTGCTTATGTTGTTTTGTATTTTTGGAATTTTTTGCAGGCGCGTACAGGTGGTGTAGACGAGGCATTTGCATGGGAAAGTAGAGTTTCAGAGGAAGCTTTGTTATTGGCCTTTCTTCACTGTTGCATTCCTTAAAAGATGGATCAGCAAGCTGGTGGTTTTTGTTTGCTACACTTTTCTTACAGTTCAGTTTTTTATCCCAGTTACATTAGTATAAGGTCTTATTTATCTTGATCAGTTGACAACGTTGTTCCCATTTTTGAAAGGTATACTAAGACTGTAAGTCATATTATGAAGCACAGACACCAGAAACCCGGAACTGATATTTATCCGTCGACACCGATAATAATTTTAAAAAAAGAATAAATTAAACATAGTTACAAGTGTCGGTTTCATTGACACGTCTTTTTTTAAAGGTGTCTGTGGTACATTAATTGAGTTTTTTAACATATAATCTATTCCAATTAAAATAGACTTTGCCAATATTTGTTTGCAGGTCAATTGTGAGCCAAGTTACAACAGGATACCTTCCGAGTTTGATTTTTCAGCAGTTTCTTTCCTTTGTTCTACAAACCATGATTATGCTTTCATCTTAGCCAGGATACATTTCATAGAGTCGGATACAAAAGAGTGCATGTACTAAAGTGTTATTGTTTACTATATGGAACATTTTTTTTGCAAATATACTATCAAGGTCAGCTCTCTATCGAGTTAACATCTTTCTTGAGCCGAAAAACATCCTCCGAGTATTAGCAGAAGTTGTACCATCACAGGTGAGAATGAGGTTTTTGTCGCATAAAGTACTTTCGTACGGGTATTCTACGAGTACTTCCGTATAATAAGAATTAAGAAGTGTTATTTAGGCAAAAAAAATTAAGAGCTTTGATAAACATCTCTACCTGACACTATGTCATCGTGAAAAAAAAATTGTAGATAAACAAATTTAAAAAAGAAAAAAATCAAACTAATGTATTTATACCATGTAGCTATTCTTTTTGATATTTAAAAGCATTTCTCAAATTTTAAGGTGTCAAAATGCACCCTTGAATAATTATTATAAAAAACCACAACAGTATCCAAGTACAGTCTAAGACACCTTTTAAGGTGTCAAAAATAACTTTCCCGTTATAATAATTAGCTAACAGTACCTTTTGGGGAGAGCATTTACCATCATTATCTTCACAAGTTTCTACAAAATGCCATGCAACATGACCAATTTACAATACATGAAAGCATATAATCAATTTCTCATAATAAAGACATCATGCTATCAGCAGCAGGCCCTGATTTGAGTTGAAATGAGATAGATAAGCTCATGCCTGTGATTCTTCTCCGAGCTCAGCCAGCAACAACACAAGCAACTAACTGATATCTGGTTTCTTCAAGTTCAAACAATTATCTGTTGCTTGGCTATACAACTCTTGAACTTGATTTAATTCTTTCTCTGGCATCAAAAATCCAAAGAAAATGTTAGATGTTAGGCAGCATCTACCTTTTACTCAAATAGTGAACCAGTGTAAAATCCAAACAAGGGTAAGCATGTATATTGTTTTGTTGCAGTACGAAAAAATTAAGTTGATGAAATTTTTCATGGTTTGAGGAAGGTGAGAAAAAGACAAGTTTTTATCAGTTATCCCACAATGGAAATTCATATTCAATACATGAAATCTGAATACAAGTTGTGCTTATCTAACTAACTTGTATCTCAAGTAACTAACATCAACATCTTTTGATCAAGATTGTGTCTTCCCGCATAGCCTCCTCTCAAGTTCTACCGGCCCACTAAATCACCTCCCCTGTCAGTGATACGGGCTGCTAATATCTCTCCTGGTTCGAACACTCCAGCACACTCTCCTTCCATATCCTGTGGCAGCTCCTGCCCTACTACCTTCTTCAACAACAACACATGGAAGACTGGATGCACTCCCAATCCCTCCGGCAACTTAAGCTTGCAGACTACTGCTCCGGCCCGTTATATTATCTGATACAGACTGTAGTACCTTGCTGCTAGTTTCGCGTTGATACGCGATTCAACTGATTTTTAACGGTGCGGGTAGCTTTAAGAAAAAAAACATTCTCCTACTCCAAAATTGTGATCACTCTTTAGTAATCAGCAAATTGTTTCATCCTGCCCTGTGCCATTTGGAGGTGGAGTAATCAGCATCTTGATCACTCAATGCCTTCTGAACAGCCTCCACCCTTGTCTCCCCTGCCATCAGTCTGGTAATGGTTGGCGGCTTCCATCCGTATACCAACTCAAATGGGGTGCATGCTGTAGCTGCGTGAAAAGTGGTATTAAACAAGAATTCTGCCCACAGTGCCCAATACAACTATGTTCAAGGATGATCAGCGATGACGCAACAAAGGTACATCTCTAAACAGCGATTCACCACCTAAGTTTGTTCATCCGTTTTCCTGCATGCGAAACACCTCCCTTCAGAAATTACTGACAAAATTGGATCACGGTCACTAACAATGGATATTGGCATACCATGCAAACGGATCACCTCTTTCGCAAAGAGTTCTGATACTGTCCGCATAGTGTAAGGATGTTTTAAAGGCACAAAGTAAGAATACTTAGTGAGACGGTCCACCACTACCAAAATAGCCTTATAGCCCTTGGATTTTGATAACCCCGTTATAAAATCCATCAAAAGTTTTTCCCATGCTGCTCCCGGAATTGAGAGCGGTTACAGCAGACCCCCAGGTGAAGTAGCTAAATATTTTTTACGTTGAAAAGTGTCACATGCCCTTACAAACTCTTGCTAAAGATTATTCATCCCTACCCAATAAATAATTGTTGTCAAACGCCTATATGTACAGTAAAAACCTGATGTATTCTATGTGATATTCTTCTAACTTAGAAAATAAAGATGATTGAGCAGAAAGAACCAGCCGCCCTTAGTATAACAACACTTCTTGTTTGCATGTAAAACCAGGTCTCATTTGTTAAAACTCAGGGATAGAATTTGCAAATGTGACATTCAGTGTAGACAACTCTTGCTAAAGATTTTTGACATTGGCTTCCATCATTTTTTTTCTTTGGCAGCATTCAATTGGTATCTCCTCAATTCTGATCCCTCAGAAACGAATCCGGCAGGTCGGACCAATGTTAGGTCCTGAAGAAATCAGTTAGAAAATCGATGCAGAAACACAGAATAATAGATTGAAATATGAGGCTGAGTGTTATCGATCTTTCAAAAATATTTACAGAAGGATCTAATCACCACAACTGCCACAAAGCTAGGCTCCTATGGAGGGGCTAAAAGCTCTCCATTCAACAGTACAGTATGATTCTTCTGTATACCTCCTATAATCTCTTCTTCGACTACTTATTCACTTGCCTTAGACCGACAGAAATAGCTGCTCCTAATTCTCTCAAACACTGCTAGCTCATTCTTCCGCACGGGCCTTAGAATACTCTCTTACCCTTCCTAGAATAAACCTGCCATATCTTGGGTCTGAGTTTGGGCCATTATCAACTCATTAGGTGCCCCATGAGTAGCCCTAACAGTGTACTAGTGTTTTATACATGCATCCAGTCACATTTAAATATGAGATATGGTTGGATTCAAGTGCGGAACTTTTTTACACTACCGGTGTATACAAATTAAATTTGCATAAGTATATAGACTTTTTGTCATCATATCTTGGCTGTGTTGTATCTTGATTTTTTAAATTTCATACATTATTAGTATCGTACTATATATCTAGGCTTCTAGGTATTAAAGGTCATTAATTAACAGGAGAAAGCAAATCACTTGCAAATTAATGCCACCAAATAACTGCAGCAGTAAAGCATATGAAATGCTCTTTACCTGAACAAACCAATCTTATATTTTCAATTCAATTTTCTTAAACTTAATATACTATGCTATTTGCTATACATAAATATACCCCAGGCATCTTTTTCAAAGAACATAACTTACTAAGAACTCAACAAATCTTTTCCTTTTCTATTTAACATGAATTAACCTTTAATGTGTTAGAGAACTCAAGATATACATATAAAAAAATTGACAAACCTGCAGCTTCCAATTGCTTCTGAAGTTCTTGGCCTATTGCATCATTTTCAGCCTATAAGGCAAAATCAAGAAACAATGAAAAAACCATAATACAACACTTATTGTTAAAATTAAACCAGCTGTTATAAACTACTGTCAACCAATATAACATATAAAGAGCAGTCAGTGAGCTAAGAGTTTCTTACTTGTAGTTCTGCAATCCGCTTAAGCTGTGCTTCTTCACCTGTCTCGGATATTGGAAGTGATGCAACCAATACATCAAACTGCAGTAGAAACAGATATATTTCAACAGACCCCGCATTAGATTTCAAATAGAACAAGTTTTTAAGATAGAAAATAGAATGCAGGATGCATAATGAGGTATAGATGGACAAAATAAGAATTAAATATCCAGACTTTCTTGGTTAATTGTGATCTATGAATATGTCCAGTCTTGGCTAAAACTTAAAAACGAGCATTGCGCAAGTTATTCTCTCCAAGAACCGTGTGCATCAGGACATGTCTAGATTATATTAATTTGCCTTTCCTTTTTTAGTTGATTATTTCCCTAACTAATGGGATCGGCTAGGAGACTCACGCGCGTGTGCGTTAGAAGAGCAATTATATACAGCTCATTAGAAATAGCATAGTCTATTTTAATAGTTTAGTGATTCAACTCTTAATGCGTTTGAAATAATATTCAAAAAATTATCCACCAATTCTACAGCACTACATAACATGTATAAGGCTTCTTTGAAACTTTCTAAAACATAATTCAAACACCATCCTATTGGCTCCTTTTCATTGCTGACTAAAATAATACATACCTGCTTAGCAGCTTTTACCAAAGAAGCACTCATCAGCTTTGGTTCTTCAGAAAAGTTTGCCCCATCCTCCGTAGGCTGTGCAGGTGGTGGTTCAGGGTAGTTTGGTGAGAGCCGATTAGGAGGTGCATCCCTTTGCAGTGTCCCGACGGTATTAAAAGCTAAATTTGCAATCGAATTAACTTGTTCTTGTAGCTGAGAGATTATATCCATTACAGGAGCAACTTCCAAGTAGAAACTTTAACCTAATAAAATTCAAGTTCACAACCTCAAAATAAGAAACAAACAGAATGGTCATCTATACACCATCTAACAATGTAATTTTCAGATAGGGGACTATTTTGATCTCTTTTGTTTTGAAAGTCGAAACTACCCTTTAATTTTAGCATATAATTAGTTTTTTTTAATTAGACAGGATAAAAAATTAACATATATATAAATAATTCAAAAGAAGTATTACAAATGAGTATTTCAAGGGAAACCTATAATTTGTCTGTAATGTTCCTCCAAAAAATGGGAAAAAATTAATTATTTACTTCACTAAAAAGCTTTGAGTACATCAATAACCATAGAAACATGATTGTTTATCTGATTCAGCTGGAAAATCACAATCACTAATTTTAGACAAAAACAATCGATAATCATCAAAGCATAGCATAATGAAAAAAATTGACAAAAACATATGAAGATCAATAACAAAGCAAAACAAAAAATCAACCTAGAAAATTAGGTTTTTCTAAAAAAGGGTTTTGGAACTTTCGGTGGAATTTCAATTTGCTATGAATGAATTCGCCAAATTAGAGAGAAACTATTGCACTTCGTGTCTCTCTTTTTATATTTAAGGAAAACATAGTTAGAACCAAACTTGCAAAATAATAGCTATTAACACTGATTCAGTGAAAACCCAATAACAACGAAGAATAGAAAATGGTGAATCAGTGTTGAATGAAATTACACAAAATAATATACTGAACATTGAAGATTATTCAAACGATAGAAGGAAGAAACATTGCAAACAAAGAGTAAAAATTGAATACCAATGTGACTCACCAGACGTTGTATCTGCAGGCGCAATTTCGCTTCTACAAATCACTTTTTTATCTGTTTTCGCTTCTCAATAGCAGAGAAACGCAAAACAATTCTTCGTTATTTCCACCGTGTTTCAGATTACACCTGGCACACCATAATTTTTCATAATAATAA
Organism: Lathyrus sativus; assembly: GCA_963859935.3. Lineage (NCBI taxonomy): Eukaryota > Viridiplantae > Streptophyta > Magnoliopsida > Fabales > Fabaceae > Lathyrus > Lathyrus sativus. The sequence continues at coordinate 93,529,072 of OZ012738.1, forward strand.
ATATATCTTTTTGTATTATTTACCTTTTAATGTTTTATATTTTATAAAAAAAAAAACTTCTCTCTGTCAAATCTGGAAATAACCTAAAATCCGGTAGTTATTTTCAAATATTAATAATCAAAAATCTAGTACTTGTTTTAAAATATCTGATAATTTTCACAAAAAGTGATTTTATATGTTTTTATTGGAAATTTAAAAATCTGATCGGATGTTTTGAAAAAATTCAAAACTTTCTTAAAGTTTTACTATATATATTTGAAAAATCCAAAAACTCCTTGAAGTTTTATTTGATATTGATGAAAAAACTGAAAACATATTCTGTTACAGGAAATTTTGGAAAAATCCACTATATCGGGAAGTTTTACCGGATTTTTATGAAAAATCTAGAATTTGTAAGATTTTAGAATTGATATTATCAGAGATTTTAAAAAAATTGAAAAAATTTTGAAGTGTATTGAATTTTTTGAAAATATTCAACATATCGGATTTTTTTGCATAGTAGGGCTCATGGTGATGATGAGCAGGTGGCAGGACACAGGGTTCGTACTTTAAGGTCATACTTTCTTTTTTTGGTTGACACTTGCATTTTGTGGACACGAGTGTTATTTATATTGAAGTTGCATACATCAAATACTTCTTGGATCTCTCTCAGATCCATGAGTACAACTGGGGGACGGCTTGTCTGCTTTATCTTTATTCGAAGTTGAGAGAGGGGTGTCGGTGGAAACGAAGCAGGTCACAGGCAGCGTGACATTATAAGTGGTAATATTTATTGATCCTTGAATGTTTTTGTCATTTTCATTTCATATTTGTGAAACCATTGCCGATGATTCGTTTATTTCAAACTTTTTTCAGGCTTGGATCCTCCAGCACTTCCCACGCATCACTGGTTGTGCGAGTGTGGCTGAGTACACTGAGTATATGTCGTGTGTCTGTGCTTTTATCCCACTTAGAGGAAACCAAGTGGTCGAGCCTTTTAGAGCTTATCTTGACTGTTTGGTTGTTGAAGACATGCACTTCAACAACTACATGGATCACAACCACATGTGGTCATTTGACGATATAGTGCTATACTCTAGAGGGTTGGCTTACGGATCGCGTATCACTGCTCCTCATCTACCCGAGCGCGTCATGCAGCAGTTCGGGTACACCCAGATCATCCCTAGATACTCTGTTGTCTCTGTTCCTCCTGCCTAGACTCGTAGAAAGATAGATGAGATGTTTGTTGATTATGAGTGTCATATGGTACCAGAGGAGGCACGGGCTACCATAGTTCCGAACGAATGGAGCTACGTCGAGGGGTACATCAAATGGTTCTTCGGGGTGTCACATTTGTACATGGTTGATCGGTGGATTTCACTTGTGTTTTCAAACGCTGTTTGTTGTTAATTTCGTACCATTTTATCTGTTTTCGAAGCTTTAGTTTTTGTTATCTGAGTTATTCGTAGTTGTTTTTATTCAAGTCTTATTTTGAAGTTTGTATTACTTTTGCCGCTGGTGCGTTTGATTCGGTTTCTTTTAGTGTGTTTTTGGCAGGAATTGATAGCATGACAGTCGCACCGTTTTCGGAGGCAAAGAAAAGTTGAAAAATGGAACTCAGAGGCACAACACGGGTACCCGTGTTGCACAACACGGCCCGTGTCATGGAGGACACGGTTGCAAGACACGGGCAAGAGAAGCACAGAAAAATGGAGAACAGAAGTACAACACGGGTGCCCGTGTCACACAACACGGCCCGTGTTGCAGCCCCTGCAGAGGAAAATGCGCCCTGTGGATTCAGCAGCCTGACACAGCCACCCGTGTTGCACAACACGGCCCGTGTCATGGCCACTGATCGTGAAATAGTTGTTTTTCTGATTTTTATGCTGTCAAACCTAGTTCGAAGGGCATTTGAGACATTTCGCGATGTAATTTGAATTTAGATATAAGAGCCACTTTTTAGAAAGAAGCAGACACCTTTTTTGAATTGAGATTAGGATTTACAACTGAGGAGAGAGTTTTTCGAGAGAACAAAGGATCGATCAAAAGCGGAAGCAATTGATGATCCAAAGGAATCAACTTGAATTGTAATGATCTTCTCCTTTTCATTTCTAATTGCAGTTATGTTTACAAAGAACATGAGCAGCTAAACCCCCAATTGTTAGGGGGTGGTCCTCCGTTGCGATGTAATGACATTTGTTTGATTATTCTATGAGAATTATGTTATTCACCTTATATATATATTTTATTTTGCAACAATCTTAATGCGTATTCATATTGGAAAGTATAATTCGATTCATGATTAGGTTTTGGTCTGGAAAGTCAACCTAACACTTTTGCAAAATAATATCACGGTAGATATTGCTTAGGAATGGGGATATCCCGTATCACGATTTTATTGTCAGAACTATTGCTTGATGCTTTTCATGGACACTGAGGAATTAGTGTGCATGAAACTCATCAAAGGGTTTCTATTAAGGAATTAAGGAAAACTAACTTGGAGAACTGATGAATTAAGGTTAATAACTACTCTCTCAGGATAATCCTACATGGTCTTTACTCGCATCGTGTCCACTCCTCTAACATCGTTCTTAGATTAATCTATAATTCTTTATTTACTTGTTGTGTTATTCTGCTACCAAACAACCTACTAGACTTTTTGTTCCTTTGAATCCTAAAAATCCCGTTAATTACCACGCAGTCCTCGAGATCGATACTTGGGACTCTTCCCTTATTACTACAATCGGTAAAAATAGTACACTTGCTATTTTTCCGACCAAGTTTTTGGCGCCGTTGTCGGGGACTGCCAAATTAACATTGTTTTTAGAATCCAAAAGAAATTTTGTTGTTCTGCGACTAAAATTTTATTATTCGCTGCATTTTCTCTCTGCTTGTATTATCTAACGTTTGTCTAATTGTGTATGTGAGGTCAGGCCTCAGCTAAATATTCTTTTGATACAGAACCAGAACGAGCGTTACACGAAAGACGGAGAAAAGCTAAAGCTAAAAGACTGGAAGAAATAGAGGAAATTATATCTGTGCAGAGCAACTCCGAAGAGAGAGAGACAACACCTGAAACTGTTCAAATGGCTGGAAATCCACCTCAGCCTGAAAGACTGCTAGGAGACTATGGAGGGGCCAATGCTCAACCAAACCGGATGACCATTGTGAATCAACCGGTGAATGTTGCGCATTTTCAGCTACACCCTTCCACCATCCGTCAGTTGGAGAGCAAGTCGTTCGCTGGAAGAATCAACGAAGATGCAAATAAACATCTTCAGAGATTCCTTACGACTACCACCTCTTTGAAGATAGAAGGACATTCCGAAGAAGCCAAGAGATTGGTTATGTTCCCGTTCACACTCACTGATGATGTGGAAGAATGGTTTTACTCGCTTCCAGCTGGGAGTATCACAACATGACAAGAGATGGAAACTGCGTTCCTGAATGAGTATTTCCCTGCTTCAGTGTTTATCCGAAAAAGATATGACATTGTCAACTTCAAGCAAAAAGAAGGAGAATCTTTAGGGGATGCATATAAGTGGTTTAAGAGGTGTCTGACAGCATGTCCTACTCATAACATGGACGCCACTGAGCAGATGCAAAACTTTGTGAATGGATTACGACTCAAAACGAAACAGCTCATAGACACTGCTGCCGGTGGCTCAACCAACTTCTCAACGGCCACGGGTATCAAAAGGATCATAGAAGCAATTGCCGCTAACGAGCACCTTGAGTTGTATGATCGCACTGTAAACCAACCGGAAGGTAAGTTTGATTTGAAGCTGGCAGACCAGGTTGTTAAAATGGAGGATCAGATTACCGCTGAGGTAGAGAGAAGGTTAAAGAAAATGAATATTGAAACTCAGACAGTGGCACAGGTTGAACCAGTTCAAGCAGCACCTTGTGAAATATGCGGTGGACCCCTCTTTACTGTGCATTGTGTAGCAACTCAAGAGCAGGTGGAACAGATCAATATGTTGAGGCAGAACAATCCCTATGCCAACACATATAATCCTGGGTGAAAGAATCACCCCAATTTTTCATGGAAAGAGCAACAAGGAAATGTACAAAAATCGGTTCGGGGCCAACAACCGTATCAACCTCAGCAGCAACAATACCAGCAGCCACCGTACCAACCTCAATATCAACAACAAGCTCCTAGACAAGCTGATTGGGAAGTATCCATTGAAAAAATGGCCGCCCAAAGTTCTCAATTTCAAGAAGAGACAAGGAGCAACTTCAGGAATGCTGGAGCATCCATTAAAAATCTTGAAGTACAAATGAGTCAAATTATTCAACAGCTAGCGAGTTCGCAAGCGCCAGGTACACTTCCAAGTGCTACAGTACCAAATCCGAAGGATCACCACCAAATTAAGGCGGTAGTAACAAGAAATGGAAAATCCAAGGAAGTAGAAGAAGAGGAAACGGAACCGAATGATCAGATGACTGAAGTTGAGCTGGAGATAAAAGAAAATGAAGTGGTTGAGGAAGAAGTGGTGACACCGGTACCGGTAACTAAAGAAAAAGTGGTAGAACCGAAACCGGTGATCAAGCTGCCATACCCCTCGAGAAATAAAAAGAAAGGAAAGCAAGAGAGGAATTCCTTGAACTGTTTAAAAAGTTAGAGCTGAACATTCTGTTGTTCGAGGAACTAGAACAAATGCCCACCTATGCCAAATTCATGAAGGACATCATTGCTAAGAAGCGGACTAGTGAGTCTGAACCTGTTATTCTAACTGAAACTTGTAGTGCTATTTTGCAGGGTCTGAAGATTCCGGTGAAGAAGAAAGACAGTGGAGCTGTTACTATTCCATGCACTATTGGTGATAGGTCATTCAACAGAGCTTTAATCGATTTGGGAGCAAGTATTAGCCTCATGCCCTTATCCATCTACAAAAAATTGGGTATTGGTGCGGTTCAAGACACTCGGATGACTCTCCAATTTGCTGATCATTCGGTTAAGCGGCCGTATGGAGTGGTTCAAGATGTTCTGGTTAAGGTAGATAAATTTGTGTTTCCGGTTGATTTTGTGATACTAGAGATGCCGGAAGACGAAGAAATTCCGTTAATTTTGGGCTGACCATTCTTGGAAACCGGAAGAGTCATGATAGATATGGAAGGCGGCACCCTGACCTTGAAGGTATATGACGAGGAGTTGAAAATTGATGTTAGGAATACCATGAAGCATAAACGGGATTTTGGAACAAGTAGCAACATACAAGTGCTGGAACAAGTTGTAGAAAGTGAACATTTGGAGAGTGTGACCCAACTGCCCCTTGAGAGAGTGTTAAGCGTGTCAATTTTTAAGGAAGATAAAGAAGTATATGAGAATGACAGGGAAGTAGTTAAAATGTTGGAAACTCGACCATTTCAAAGGGGATCCCGACCACACCAATGGGAAGACTTAAGGCAACCTATAGGGCTGGAAGGTAATGACGAAAAGCCTAAAGGTTCGGAATTGAAACAACTTCCGGAGAATCTCAAATATGTTTTTCTAGACACCGAGGAAAAGTGCCCCGCCATTATTAGCTCTAGTTTGAAAAGTGTCCAAGAGAAACAGCTGATTGGGGTTCTTAAAAAATTTAAGAGTGCTATTGGATGGAAAATCGAAGACCTCAAGGGTATAAGTCCTACAGTTTGCATGCACAAAATCCTTATGGAGAAGGACCACAAACCGGTTGTGCAGCCCTAGAGAAGACTGAACCCCGTTATGAAGGAAGTCGTAAGGAAGGAAGTGGTGAAATTGTTGGATGCTGGACTTATTTATCCTATATCGGACAGTTCATGGGTGAGCCCTGTTCACGTGGTGCCCAAGAAAGGAGGTACAACTGTGGTGACTAATGACAAGAATGAGTTGATTCCTACGCGTACAGTCACTAGTTGGAGGGTATGCATTGATTATAGGAGACTTAATTTGGCCACCAGAAAAGATCACTTTCCATTGCCATTCATTGATCAGATGCTAGAAAGATTGGCTGGGCACGATTACTATTGTTTTCTAGATGGATACTCCGGGTACAACCAAATCGTGGTTGCGCCGGAGGATCAAGAGAAGACGGCGTTCACATGCCCGTACGGAGTTTTTGCTTATAGGAGGATGCCATTCGGGTTATGTAACGCTCCAGTGACATTTCAAAGATGCATGACTTCTATTTTTGCGGATATGCTTGAGAAACATATGGAAGTCTTCATGGATGATTTTTCGGTTTTTGGGTCATCATTTGATAATTGTTTAACTAACCTCTCACTTGTTTTGCAGAGATGTCAGGAAAGTAACTTGATCCTAAATTGGAAAAAATGTAACTTCATGGTAAGAGAGGGCATTGTCCTTGGTCACAAAATCTCACACAAAGGGATCGAAGTCGATCAAGCAAAAGTGGAAGTGATATCTAAGTTACCACCACCCGTGAACGAGAAAGGTATTCGAAGTTTCTTGGGTCATGCAGGCTTCTACCGTAGGTTCATAAGAGATTTCTCCAAGATAGCTAAATCGTTGACTTCCTTGTTAGTCAAGGACACATCGTTTGTGTTCAATAAGGAGTGTGCTGACGCATTCGAAAACCTGAAAAATAAGTTAGTGTCAGCACCAATAGTGATTGCCCCCGATTGGTCTCTGCCGTTTGAGATCATGTGTGACGCCAGTGACATCGCGGTGGGGGCTGTGTTGGGGCAGCGGAGAGAGAAGCTTTTGCATTTTATTTACTATGCTAGTCACGTTTTGAACCCGACACAGATGAATTATGCAACTACCGAGAAGAAGTTGCTAGCGGTGGTGTACGCCTTTGACAAATTTAGGCAATATCTGTTGGGTTCTAAAGTGATTGTTTATACTGACCATGCTGCTTTAAAATATCTTTTTGCTAAGCAGGAGTCAAAACCCAGGCTTCTGAGATGGATCCTACTTCTCCAAGAATTCGATGTGGAGATTCGTGATAAGAGAGGATGTGAAAATACTGTAGCTGATCACCTCTCGCGAATGTCACCGATTGAAGAAAACGAGGAAAAGCGTCCGATAAAGGATGAGTTTGCTGATGAACACATCCTAGTTATTCATGGTGTCCCTTGGTTTGCGGATTACACCAACTATTTGGTTGGGGGTCTAATACCTGACGACTTTGATTCTAACAAGCGGAAAAAGTTTGTTCATGACTGCAGGTTTTACTTATGGGATGACCCGTTTCTTTATAAGAGAGGGGTGGATGGACTGATCAGAAGATGCGTTCCTGAAGATGAGCAAAGGAAGGTGCTCGAAGCATGTCATAATTCAGATTATGGAGAGCATTTCAGTGGTGACCGCACTGCAGCCAAAGTCCTCCAATCGGGGTTGTATTGGTCGTCTTTTTTCAAGGATGCCCAGGACGTCGTTAAGGAATGCGACAGATGTCAACAAACTGGAAATATCTCGAAAAGAAACCAGATGCCGCAAAATTCCATGTTAGAAGTAGAGTTGTTTGATGTTTGGGGGATTGACTTTATGGGACCATTCCCACCATCATTTGGAAAAAATTATATACTGGTGGCAGTTGGCTGTGTTTCGAAGTGGGTAGAAGCAGTGGCACTACCAACCAATGATGCTAAGGTAGTGGTCAGGTTTCTGAAGGAGAACATATTTTCTCGGTTTGGAGTACCAAGGGCCCTTATAAGTGATGAAGGAACTCACTTCCTGAATCATCTCATGGAAAATCTACTCCTTAAGTATAATGTGAAGCACAAAGTAGCTACCCCTTACCATCCTCAAACCAACGGGCAAGCCGAGGTGTCAAATAGACAACTCAAACAGATACTAGAGAAAACAGTGCGTGCCTCCCGTAAGGACTGGGCAGTAAAGCTAGACGACGCTCTCTGGGCGTATCGCACTGCGTACAAAACACCCATTGGTATGTCCCCTTACCAACTGGTCTATGGTAAAGCCTACCATCTGCCTCTAGAGTTAGAACACAAGGCCTTATGGGCATCAAAAGTCCTTAACCTAGACCTCACCAAAGCAGGAGAGTCTAGAACTCTCGAACTCCATGAGCTAGAGGAATTCCGGAACCGGGCATATTAGAATGCAAAAATTTACAAAGATCAAACAAAGAAATGGCATGATCGAAGAATTCAGAAGAAAGAATTTCGGGAAGGACAATTGGTACTGTTGTACAACTCCTGGTTGAAACTCTTTCCGGGAAAGCTTAAATCAAAATGGTCAGGACCGTTTATAGTACATAAGGTGTTTCCGCACGGAGCAGTCGAGCTGAAAAATCAAGCAAATGGAGACATTTTCAAAGTAAATGGTCAGCGTTTGAAACCTTACTACGAGGGGTAGCAGAGAGATCGACACGATGTCGTTCATTTCACATGATAAGATGAAGGACCGTCGAGCCAGGCGACGTAAACAAAGCGCTTCGTGGGAGGCAACCCACGCATTTTACACTCACGTTTTCATTTTGTTTCTTGTTTCAACAGGTTGGGTTAACTCGCGGTTCATCAGTGAAAGAAGATTGTCGGAAACCAGAGGAGAGCGAAAAAATTTGAAAGATCAGTGCCCTGACACGGGTGACCGTGTTGTGCAACACAGGCCGTGTCAGGCTGTAGAAACCATAGGCTGAAACGTGTGGAGTCAGGGGGGCAACACGGGTGCCCGTGTTGTGCAACACAGCCCGTGTTGCAAGGCGCGCAGTAACTAAACAATTTTTACCCCTGTGGGGCCCACCTCTTTACTCCCCACTTATCTTTAGTAACCACCCATTCCATATCATTGTACCCTATCACTTCATCTCCCACCTTCTTCTCCCTCACAAAACCCTTAACCTCCATTGCCTTCTCTCCATAAAAGCTTCCATCTCCACCACACCCACTCATCGGAAGCACTTCCGCCCTTCACAAAAAACGTTCCCCTCATCCTTGTGCTCATTTCTACGGTTACGTTTTTCTCTAACAATGATTTCGAATTTTTTCGAATTGTCTGTGTTGTTTGTGTTTTGCAGGATAAACAATGCCGCCTCGCAGAGACACAGGAAAAGCCGTGGCGGAAACTTCGTGCCCCAGAAAGAGAGCATACCGAATGGCGAATCCTCACGGCATACTCTTTGAAGACCCGAATCATCAGAAGAAATACTCCAACATCATCAAGCGTAAGCTCACCCCAACAAGGTATATCTGTAACACTACGCTTGATAATCTAAGGCTGAGAGTAGAAGTCCATAGGATGTTTCACACTCTGGGTATGCTGGAATTTATGCAATTGGAAGCGCCGACTTATGAGCGCATAACTGTTGAATTCTTGAGTACTTTAGAATTTCAGTTGAAGCACAGGTGGACAGGTGTGGAGGAGGAGTACTATGGCACACTTAGATTTTGCCTATTTGATACTGACCATAGCCTGACAATAGCCGAATTGGGAGATATTCTGAAGCTCCCCAATTTTGGACCTGGAGCCCCTCCGGGAAATTTTAGTGCAGGGGACTTTTGGAGGGCCATCACAGGCAGAACTGATTATGTCACTAAGGCGGCAAAAGCCTCGTGTATTCATAACCCGTGTTTCAGGTATGCTCAAAAAGGGTTGGCCTATACACTATTCGGCAGGGGTGACAGCACAGGAGTGGCAACTCAGAGGGAGTTGTACTTCATGTATGGCATGGAAAATCAAGAGCTCATCAATGTGGCTGCCTTTGCAGCTGACCATCTGAATAGGGTTGCGAATGCACCTTCCGGCGAAATCAGTGTAGGCGGTATGATCACTCAAATCGCCAATCACTTTGGCCACGGTCCTCTCCTGAGGGAGGAACCCACTGTTGCAGGTAAGACAAAGATAGATCTAGCCACCCTAACTGCCCAAGGTATGATTCGAATCTTTGATAGTTACTACTCCTTGGTAAGCCGAAACAGTCATCTCCTCGCTTTACCTGCACCTGACTTTATTAGTATTCAAAATGTGAATAACTGGCTATATGAGAGCACAATGCAGGATGAAGAAGACCAATTTTATGATGGTACAGGTACAAAATTCTTTGAGGATGAAGGAGATCAGGTAGAAGAAGCGCCTATACCGACTACTCGAGTCTCACCCCATCAGGAGTCCGGCTCCGGCTCCGGCTCTTGGAGCTTATCTAAAAAAGAATGGGATTGGATGGAGAGTGAGATGTGTTATCTCCGAAGTGAGCAGACAAGGCAAGGCGATGAGCAGACAAGGCAAGGAAACAAACAAATCCGACAAGGCAGGTTGATCGGTGAAATGCACGAATGGATGCGGCAGATGATGCTGCGCGACCAACCTCCGCAACCATGAACTCTGTGAGTCCCCTGCTACTGGTGTTCCAACAGTGGGGACACTGTTGAATCCTAGTGTGGGGGTATTTTATTTGTTTTTATGTTATTTGTGTGTTTCCGTTTCTGTTTTCTTTATTTGGTTATTTAATTTTAAGTGTTCGTTTGAAAGCATGATAGCAATGCCACAGTGAAAACCCCCGAACATTGAGCTAATAAAATTAATAACATTGTTGGTTTGGGGAACTGTTTGGTGGAGATGTCTGTGAGTGAGGTGATGAGAAAGTATATAGAATACTCAGAAAAAGAATCGTGAGGATGAAATCGGAACAATCTTGAGAGATAGGTAAAAGGCAAACACCCTGGGTTTCCCGAATAGGAACGAGTTCGACGTGTAGATTTGTACCATAGTGCTTTGATATGAGAAGTACCCCTGAGTAGTTTATTTTGGCAATCGGGTTTAATCAATAAGAATCGTGTGTGCAAGGTTAACGAAAAATATTGAGCAAAGGCACAGAAAAAAAAAACAAACAAAAAGGGCAATTAGACGACTAATCCTTCTAAGTTGGGTAACCCTCACCCGGTTATTCAGCCCAACGGCGGTCGAACCTGAAAGCTATTCACAAATAATAACAGTTCCAGAAAAAGAAAAAAAATGTCGCTGATCAATCTTGTGCACGCGAGGAAAAATCATAAAAGCCGTTGTAGTGATTGTCCGAATGAAAGGGATGAAAATCGAAAAAGAAGACTTAAGTACAAAGCATAGTCGGAGAGGTTACCAATAGGGAGACTGAGGTCTGTGGTGTACCGCAGTCTAGTGTTTGTATGTTACCTATTTTGAGGGAAAAGCCGAGATTAATCCTAGTGGGACTTGGAACGAGAAGTTCAAGTATGAGTATCATTACCGTAACTCACATTTCTATGGACGGTTCCGTGATGAAAAAGATATTACGTTAAGTTTGGCGAGCTTGTTGCTTGAGGACAAGCAAAGGTTCAAGTTCGGGGGAGTTTGATCGGTGGATTTCACTTGTGTTTTCAAACACTGTTTGTTGTTAATTTCGTACCATTTTATATGTTTTCGAAGCTTTAGTTTTTGTTATCTGAGTTATTCGTAGTTGTTTTTATTCAAGTCTTATTTTGAAGTTTGTATTACTTTTGCCGCTTGTGCGTTTGATTCGGTTTCTTTTAGTGTGTTTTTGGCAGGAATTGATAGCATGACAGTTGCACCGTTTTCGGAGGCAAAGAAAAGTTGAAAAATGGAACTCAGAGGCACAACACGGGTACCCGTGTTGCACGACACGGCCCGTGTCATGGAGGACACGGTTGCAAGACACGGGCAAGAGAAGCACATAAAAATGGAGAACAGAAGTACAACACGGGTGCCCGTGTCACACAACACGGCCCGTGTTGCAGCCCCTGCAGAGGAAAATGCGCCCTGTGGATTCAGCAGCCTGACACAGCCACCCGTGTTGCACAACACGGCCCGTGTCATGGCCACTGATCGTGAAATAGTTGTTTTTCTGATTTTTATGCTGTCAGACCTAGTTCGAAGGGCATTTGAGACATTTAGCGATGTAATTTGAATTTAGATATAAGAGCCACTTTTTAGAAAGAAGCAGACACCTTTTTTGAATTGAGATTAGGATTTACAACTGAGGAGAGAGTTTTTCGAGAGAACAAAGGATCAATCAAAAGCGGAAGCAATTGATGATCCAAAGGAATCAACTTGAATTGTAATGATCTTCTCCTTTTCATTTCTAATTGCAGTTATGTTTACAAAGAACATGAGCAGCTAAACGCCCAATTGTTAGGGGGTGGTCCTCCGTTGCGATGTAATGACATTTGTTTGATTATTCTATGAGAATTATGTTATTCACCTTATTTATATATATATATATATATATATATATATATATATATATATATATATATATATATATATATATATATATATATATATATATATATATATATATATATATATATATATATATATATATATATATATATATATATATATATATATATATATATATATATATATATATATATATATATATATATATATATATATATATATATATATATATATATATATATATATATATATATATATATATATATATATATATATATATATATATATTATTTTGCAACAATCTTAATGCGTATTCATATTGGAAAGTATAATTCGATTCATGATTAGGTTTTGGTCTGGAAAGTCAACCTAACACTTTTGCAAAATAATATCACGGTAGATATTGCTTAGGAATGGGGATATCCCGTATCACAATTTTATTGTCAAAACTATTGCTTGATGCTTTTCATGGACACTGAGGAATTAGTGTGCATGAAACTCATCAAAGGGTTTCTATTAAGGAATTAAGGAAAACTAACTTGGAGAACTGATGAATTAAGGTTAATAACTACTCTCTCAGGATAATCCTACATGGTCTTTACTCGCATCGTGTCCACTCCCCTAACATCGTTCTTAGATTAATCTATAAGTCTTTATTTACTTGTTGTGTTATTCTGCTACCAAACAACCTACTAGACTTTTTGTTCCTTTGAATCCTAAAAATCCCGTTAATTACCACGCAGTCCTCGAGATCGATACTTGGGACTCTTCCCTTATTACTACAATCGGTAAAAATAGTACACTTGCTATTTTCCCGACCAAGTTTTTGGCGCCGTTGTCGGGGACTGACAAATTAACATTGTTTTTAGAATCCAAAAGAAATTTTGTTGTTCTGCGACTAAAATTTTATTATTCGCTGCATTTTCTCTCTGCTTGTATTATCTAACGTTTGTCTAATTGTGTATGCGAGGTCAGGCCTCAGCTAAATATTCTTTTGATACAGAACCAGAACGAGCGTTACACGAAAGACGGAGAAAAGCTAAAGCTAAAAGACTGGAAGAAATAGAGGAAATTATATCTGTGCAGAGCGACTCCGAAGAGAGAGAGACAACACCTGAAACTGTTCAAATGGCTGGAAATCCACCTCAGCCTGAAATACTTCTAGGAGACTATGGAGGGGCCAATGCTCAACCAAACCGGATGACCATTGTGAATCAACCGGTGAATGATGTGCATTTTCAGCTACACCCTTCCACCATCCGTCAGTTGGAGAGCAAGCCGTTCGCTGGAAGAATCAACGAAGATGCAAATAAACATCTTCAAAGATTCCTTACGACTACCACCTCTTTGAAGATAGAAGGACATTCCGAAGAAGCCAAGAGATTGGTTATGTTCCCGTTCACACTCACTGATGATGCGGAAGAATGGTTTTACTCGCTTCCAGCTGGGAGTATCACAACATGACAAGAGATGGAAACTGCGTTCCTGAATGAGTATTTCCCTGCTTCAGTGTTTATCCGAAAAAGATATGACATTGTCAACTTCAAGCAAAAAGAAGGAGAATCTTTAGGGGATGCATATAAGCGGTTTAAGAGGTGTCTGACAGCATGTCCTACTCATAACATGGACGCCACTGAGTAGATGCAAAACTTTGTGAATGGATTACGACTCAAAACGAAACAGCTCATAGACACTGCTGCCGGTGGCTCAACCAAGTTCTCAACGGCCACGGGTATCAAAAGGATCATAGAAGCAATTTCCGCTAACGAGCACCTTGAGTTGTATGATCGCACTGTAAACCAACCGGAAGGTAAGATTGATTTGAAGCTGGCAGACCAGGTTGTTAAAATGGAGGATCAGATTACCGCTGAGGTAGAGAGAAGCTTAAAGAAAATGAATATTGAAACTCAGACAGTGGCACAGGTTGAACCAGTTCAAGCAGCACCTTGTGAAATATGCGGTGAACCCCACTTTACTGTGCATTGTGTAGCAACTCAAGAGCTGGTGGAATAGATCAATATGTTGAGGCAGAACAATCCCTATGCCAACACATATAATCCTGGGTGAAAGAATCACCCCAATTTTTCATGGAAAGAGCAGCAAGGAAATGTACAAAAATCGGTTCAGGGCCAACAACCGTATCAACCTCAGCAGCAACAATACCAGCAGCCACCGTACCAACCTCAATATCAACAACAAGCTCCTAGACAAGCTGATTGGGAAGTAGCCATTGAAAAAATGGCCGCCCAAAGTTCTCAATTTCAAGAAGAGACAAGGAGCAACTTCAGGAATGCTGGAGCATCCATTAAAAATCTTGAAGTACAAATGAGTCAAATTATTCAACAACTAGCGAGTTCGCAAGCGCCAGGTACACTTCCAAGTGCTACAGTACCAAATCCGAAGGATCATCACCAAATTAAGGCGGTAGTAACAAGAAATGGAAAATCCAAGGAAGTAGAAGAAGAGGAAACGAAACTGAATGATCAGATGACTGAAGTTGAGCTGGAGATAAAAGAAAATGAAGTGGTTGAGGAAAAAGTGGTGACACTGGTACCGATAACTAAAGAAAAAGTGGTAGAACCGAAACCGGTGATCAAGCTGCCATACCCCTTGAGAAATAAAAAGAAAGGACAGCAAGAGAGGAATTTCGAGAAATTCCTTGAACTGTTTAAAAAGTTAGAGCTGAACATTCCGTTGTTGGAGGAACTAGAACAAATGCCCACCTATGCCAAATTCATGAAGGACATCATTGCTAAGAAGCGGACTAGTGAGTCTGAACCTGTTATTCTAACTGAAACTTGTAGTGCTATTTTGCAGGGTCTGAAGATTCCGGTGAAGAAGAAAGACAGTGGAGTTGTTACTATTCCATGCACTATTGGTGATAGGTCATTCAACAGAGCTTTAATCGATTTGGGAGCAAGTATTAGCCTCATGCCCTTATCCATCTACAAAAAATTGGGTATTGGTGCGGTTCAAGACACTCGGATGACTCTCCAATTTGCTGATCATTCGGTTAAGCGGCCGTATGGAGTGGTTCAAGATGTTCTGGTTAAGGTAGATAAATTTGTGTTTCCGGTTGATTTTGTGATACTAGAGATGCCGGAAGACGAAGAAATTCCGTTAATTTTGGGCTGACCACTCTTGGAAACCGGAAGAGTCATGATAGATATGGAAGGCGGCACCCTGACCTTGAAGGTATATGACGAGAAGTTGAAAATTGATGTTAGGAATACCATGAAGCATAAACAGGATTTTGGAACAAGTAGCAACATACAAGTGCTGGAACAAGTTGTAGAAAGTGAACATTTGGAGAGTGTGACCCAACTGCCCCTTGAGAGAGTGTTAAGCGTGTCAATTTTTAAGGAAGATAAAGAAGTATATGAGAATGACAGGGAAGTAGTTGAAATGTTGGAAACTCGACCATTTCAAAGGGGATCCCGACCACACCAATGGGAAGACTTAAGGCAACCTATAGCGATGGAAGGTAATGACGAAAAGCCTAAAGGTTCGGAATTGAAACAACTTCCGGAGAATCTCAAATATGTTTTTCTAGACACCGAGGAAAAGTGCCCCGCCATTATTAGCTCTAGTTTGAAAAGTGTCCAAGAGAAACAGCTGATTGGGGTTCTTAAAAAATTTAAGAGTGCTATTGGATGGAAAATCGAAGACCTCAAGGGTATAAGTCCTACAGTTTGCATGCACAAAATCCTTATGGAGAAGGACCACAAACCGGTTGTGCAGCCCTAGAGAAGACTGAACCCCGTTATGAAGGAAGTCGTAAGGAAGGAAGTGGTGAAATTGTTGGATGCTGGACTTATTTATCCTATATCGGACAGTTCATGGGTGAGCCCTGTTCACGTGGTGCCCAAGAAAGGAAGTACAACTGTGGTGACTAATGACAAGAATGAGTTGATTCCTACGCGTACAGTCACTAGTTGGAGGGTATGCATTGATTATAGGAGACTTAATTTGACCACCAGAAAAGATCACTTTCCATTGCCATTCATTGATCAGATGCTAGAAAGATTGGCTGGGCACGATTAATATTGTTTTCTAGATGGATACTCCGGGTACAACCAAATCGCGGTTGCGCCGGAGGATCAAGAGAAGACGGCATTCACATGCCCGTACGGAGTTTTTGCTTATAGGAGGATGCCATTCGGGTTATGTAACGCTCCAGTGACATTTCAAAGATGCATGACTTCTATTTTTGCGGATATGCTTGAGAAACATATGGAAGTCTTCATGGATGATTTTTCGGTTTTTGGGTCATCATTTGATAATTGTTTAACTAACCTCTCACTTGTTTTGCAGAGATGTCAGGAAAGTAACTTGATCCTAAATTGGGAAAAATGTCACTTCATGGTAAGAGAGGGCATTGTCCTTGGTCACAAAATCTCACACAAAGGGATCGAAGTCGATCAAGCAAAAGTGGAAGTGATATCTAAGTTACCACCACCCGTGAACGAGAAAGGTATTCGAAGTTTCTTGGGTCACGCAGGCTTCTACCGCAGGTTCATAAGAGATTTCTCCAAGATAGCTAAATCGTTGACTTCCTTGTTAGTCAAGGACACATCGTTTGTGTTCAATAAGGAGTGTGCTGACGCATTCGAAAACCTGAAAAATAAGTTAGTGTCAGCACCAATAGTGATTGCCCCCGATTGGTCTCTGCCGTTTGAGATCATGTGTGACGCCAGTGACATCGCGGTGGGGGCTGTGTTGGGGCAGCGGAGAGAGAAGCTTTTGCATGTTATTTACTATGCTAGTCACGTTTTGAACCCAACACAGATGAATTATGCAACTACCGAGAAGAAGTTGCTAGCGGTGGTGTACGCCTTTGACAAATTTAGGCAATATCTGTTGGGTTCTAAAGTGATTGTTTATACTGACCATGCCGCTTTAAAATATCTTTTTGCTAAGCAGGAGTCAAAACCCAGGCTTCTGAGATGGATCCTACTTCTCCAAGAATTCGATGTGGAGATTCGTGATAAGAGAGGATGTGAAAATACTGTAGCTGATCACCTCTCGCGAATGTCACCGATTGAAGAAAACAAGGAAAAACGTCCGATAAAGGATGAGTTTGCTGATGAACACATCCTAGTTATTCATGGTGTCCCTTGGTTTGCGGATTACGCCAACTATTTGGTTGGGGGTCTAATACCTGACGACTTTGATTCTAACAAGCAGAAAAAGTTTATTCATGACTGCAGGTTTTACTTATGGGATGACCCGTTTCTTTACAAGAGAGGGGTGGATGGACTGATCAGAAGATGCGTTCCTGAAGATGAGCAAAGGAAGGTGCTCGAAGCATGTCATAATTCAGATTATGGAGAGCATTTCAGTGGTGACCGCACTGCAGCCAAAGTCCTCCAATCGGGGTTGTATTGGTCGTCTTTTTTCAAGGATGCCCAGGACGTCGTTAAGGAATGCGACAGATGTCAACGAACTGGAAATATCTCGAAAAGAAACCAGATGCCGCAAAATTCCATGTTAGAAGTAGAGTTGTTTGATGTTTGAGGGATTGACTTTATGGGACCACTCCCACCATCATTTGGAAAAAATTATATACTGGTGGCAGTTGACTATGTTTCGAAGTGGGTAGAAGCAGTGGCACTACCAACCAATGATGCTAAGGTAGTGGTCAGGTTTCTGAAGGAGAACATATTTTCTCGGTTTGGAGTACCAAGAGCCCTTATAAGTGATGAAGGAACTCACTTCCTGAATCATCTCATGGAAAAGCTACTCCTTAAGTATAATGTGAAGCACAAAGTAGCTACCCCTTACCATCCTCAAACCAACGGGCAAGCCGAGATGTCAAATAGACAACTCAAACAGATACTAGAGAAAACAGTGCGTGCCTCCCGTGAGGACTGGGCAGTAAAGCTAGACGACGCTCTCTGGGCATATCGCACTGCGTACAAAACACCCATTGGTATGTCCCCTTACCAATTGGTCTATGGTAAAGCTTGCCATCTGCCTCTAGAGTTAGAACACAAGGCCTTATGGGCATCAAAAGTCCTTAACCTAGACCTCACCAAAGCAGGAGAGTCTAGAACTCTCCAACTCCATGAGCTAGAGGAATTCCGGAACCGGGCATATGAGAATGCAAAAATTTACAAAGATCAAACAAAGAAATGGCATGATCGAAGAATTCAGAAGAAAGAATTTCGGGAAGGACAATTGGTACTGTTGTACAACTCCTGGTTGAAACTCTTTCCGGGAAAGCTTAAATCAAAATGGTCAAGACCGTTTATAGTACATAAGGTGTTTCCGCACGGAGCAGTCGAGCTGAAAAATCAAGCAAATGGAGACATTTTCAAAGTAAATGGTCAGCGTTTGAAACCTTACTACGAGGGGCAGCAGAGAGATCGACACGATGTCGTTCATTTCACATGATAATATGAAGGACCGTCGAGCCCGGCGACGTAAAACAAAGCGCTTCGTGGGAGGCAACCCACGCATTTTACACTCACGTTTTCATTTTGTTTCTTGTTTCAACAGGTTGGGTTAACTCGCGGTTCATCGGTGAAAGAAGATTGTCGGAAACCAGAGGAGAGCGAAAAAATTTGAAAGATCAGTTCCCTGACACGGGTGGCCGTGTTGTGCAACACAGGCCGTGTCAGGCTGTAGAAACCATAGGCTGAAACGTGTGGAGTCAGGGGGGAAACACGGGTGCCCGTGTTGTGCAACACGACCCGTGTTGCAAGGCGCGCAGTAACTAAACAATTTTTACCCCTATGGGGCCCACCTCTTTACTCCCCACTTATCTTTAGTAACCACCCATTCCATATCATTGTACCCTATCACTTCATCTCCCACCTTCTTCTCCCTCACAAAACCCTTAACCTCCATTGCCTTCTCTCCATAAAAGCTTCCATCTCCACCACACCCACTCATCGGAAGCACTTCCGCCCTTCACAAAAAACGTTCCCCTCATCCTTGTGCTCATTTCTACGGTTGCGTTTTTCTCTAACAATGATTTCGAATTTTTTCGAATTGTCTGTGTTGTTTGTGTTTTGCAGGATAAACAATGCCGCCTCGCAGAGACACAGGAAAAGCCGTGGCGGAAACTTCGTGCCACATAAAGAGAGTATACCGAATGGCGAATCCTCACGGCATACTCTTTGAAGACCCGAATCATCAGAAGAAATACTCCAACATCATCAAGCGTAAGCTCACCCCAACAAGGTATATCTGTAACACTACGCTTGATAATCTAGGGCTGAGAGTAAAAGTCCATAGGATGTTTCACACTCTGGGTATGCTGGAATTTATGCAATTGGAAGCGCCGACTTATGAGCGCATAACTGTTGAATTCTTGAGTACTTTAGAATTTCAGTTGAAGCACAGGTGGACAGGTGTGGAGGAGGAGTACTATGGCACACTTAGATTTCGCCTATTTGATACTGACCATAGCCTGACAATAGCCGAATTGGGAGATATTCTGAAGCTCCCCAATTTTGGACCTGGAGCCCCTCCGGGAAATTTTAGTGCAGGGGACTTTTGGAGGGCCATCACAGGCAGAATTGATTATGTCGCTAAGGCGGCAAAAGCCTCGTGTATTCATAACCCGTGTTTTAGGTACGCTCAAAAAGGGTTGGCCTATACACTATTCGGCAGGGGTGACAGCACAGGAGTGGCAACTTAGAGGGAGTTGTACTTCATGTATGGCATGGAAAATCAAGAGCTCATCAATGTGGCTGCCTTTGCAGCTGACCATCTGAATAGGGTTGCGAATGCACCTTCCAGCGAAATCAGTGTAGGCGGTATGATCACTCAAATCGCCAATCACTTTGGCCACGGTCCTCTCCTGAGGGAGGAACCCACTGTTGTAGGTAAGACAAAGATAGATCTAGCAACCCTAACTGCCCAAGGTATGATTCGAATCTTTGATAGTTACTACTCCTTGGTAAGCCGAAACAGTCATCTCCTCGCTTTACCTGCACCTGACTTTATTAGTATTCAAAATGTGAATAACTGGCTATATGAGAGCACAATGCAGGATGAAGAAGACCAATTTTATGATGGTATAAGTACAAAATTCTTTGAGGATGAAGGAGATCAGGTAGAAGAAGCGCCTATACCGACTACTCGAGTCTCACCCCATCAGGAGTTCGGCTCCGGCTCCGGCTCTTGGAGCTTATCTAAAAAAGAATGGGATTGGATGGAGAGTGAGATGTGTCATCTCCGAAGTGAGCATACAAGGCAAGGCGATGAGCAGACAAGGCAAGGAAACGAACAAATCCGACAAGGCAGGTTGATCGGTGAAATGCACGAATGGATGCGGCAGATGATGCTGTGCGACCAACCTCCGCAACCATAAACTCTGTGAGTCCCCTGCTACTGGTGTTCCAACAGTGGGGACACTGTTGAATCCTGGTGTAGGGGTATTTTATTTGTTTTTATGTTATTTGTGTGTTTTCGTTTCTGTTTTCTTTATTTGGTTATTTAATTTTAAGTGTTCGTTTGAAAGCATGATAGCAATGCCACAGTGAAAACCCCCGAACATTGAGCTAATAAAATTAATAACATTGCTGGTTTGGGGAACTGTTTGGTGGAGATGTCTGTGAGTGAGGTGATGAGAAAGTATATAGAATACTCAGAAAAAGAATCGTGAGGATGAAATCGAAACAATCTTGAGAGATAGGTAAAAGGCAAACACCCTGGGTTTCCCGAATAGGAACGAGTTCGACGTGTAGATTTGTACCATA
Source organism: Lathyrus sativus (assembly GCA_963859935.3). Classification (NCBI taxonomy): domain Eukaryota; kingdom Viridiplantae; phylum Streptophyta; class Magnoliopsida; order Fabales; family Fabaceae; genus Lathyrus; species Lathyrus sativus. Next base: position 93,549,868 of record OZ012738.1, read on the forward strand.
GTGCTTTGATATGAGAAGTACCCCTGAGTAGTTTATTTTGACAATCGGGTTTAATCAATCAGAATCATGTGTGCAAGGTTAACGAAAAATATTGAGCAAAGGCACAGAAAAAAAAACAAACAAAAAGGGCAATTAGACGACTAATCCTTCTAAGTTGGGTAACCCTCACCCGGTTATTCAGCCCAACGGCGGTCGAACCTGAAAGCCATTCACAAATAATAACAGTTCCAGAAAAAGAAAAAAAATGTCGCTGATCAATCTTGTGCACGCGAGGAAAAATCATAAAAGCCGTTGTAGTGATTGTCCGAATGAAAGGGATGAAAATCGAAAAAGAAGACTTAAGTACAAAGCATAGTCGGAGAGGTTACCAATAGGGAGACTGAGGTCTGTGGTGTACCGCAGTCTAGTGTTTGTATGTTACCTGTTTTGAGGGAAAAGCCGAGATTAATCCTAGTGGGACTTGGAACGAGAAGTTCAAGTATGAGTATCATTACCGTAACTCACATTTCTATGGACGGTTCCGTGATGAAAAAGATATTACGTTCGGTTTGGCGAGCTTGTTGCTTGAGGACAAGCAAAAGTTCAAGTTCGGGGGAGTTTGATCGGTGGATTTCACTTGTGTTTTCAAACGCTGTTTGTTGTTAATTTCGTACCATTTTATCTGTTTTCGAAGCTTTAGTTTTTGTTATCTGAGTTATTCGTAGTTGTTTTTATTCAAGTCTTATTTTGAAGTTTGTATTACTTTTGCCGCTGGTGCGTTTGATTCGGTTTCTTTTAGTGTGTTTTTGGCAGGAATTGATAGCATGACAGTCGCACCGTTTTCGGAGGCAAAGAAAAGTTGAAAATGGAACTCAGAGGCACAACACGGGTACCCGTGTTGAACAACACGGCCCGTGTCATGGAGGACACGGTTGCAAGACACGGGCAAGAGAAGCACAGAAAAATAGATAACAGAAGTACAACACGGGTGCCCGTTGTCATACCCCAAATTTGTCCTACCTATGTATAGTCTCCATTCCGTACTTACACACTTGTTTTATTCAAAAAGAAAGTCCAAAAAAAAATGTTGTTATTTCCACTTGAGGATGTCAGGTCGGACGTGTAGATAATGTTGAATGAGGAATGGTTCAAGTCACCTGGTTGAAGCTAGTTTTTGCAGAGTTTTCAGTATAGTGCATATTTGAAGACATTTGTTTTTGGTATCAAGGCATTATTTCTTGATTTCAAGACAATGAGGTTTTGGTTCATGGCAATAATTCAGGATGATTTCTCTCCCTATTAAATATCAAGTTCGAAGGTGGTGAGTGCATTTCGTTGTAAAGTCCCGATTCATTCATTTGTCAGTAGCTCTATTGGAGTTATTTTATTTTCTTTGAAGATGACAAGAATTTTGGAATTTAATATAGACTTTTCCAAATTCAAAAGTTTGATGAGACATAAAGGTGAGAGTGCAAAAGTTAAAGACTTGTGATTAAGTTAAGTTCATCTTGTTTCTTGACTTTCTATTACACATTGATCAAGGATAGTCAAGCGGTAATGAGGCTGCTATAATTTACTTGAGGCCCACTATTTACTTTTTCAAGTCATGAAGCTATCGCTGGCATTTCCCATGTAAGTGACACAAATGCCAATACCAATGCATGATACAATTTTATCCCACTGTACAAAAATCCAAAAGTTGTGTTCATAATATCATGATACAAATTAATACTCCAATGTACACAAATTGCAAAGGGGTCTACCACTACAAGTCAATGCCCACACCTGCATCACCCCAATTCCTATAAGCTTGGGGATGTCACAATGTGAATTGTAGTGCCTGCGAAAGAAGATTTGAAGGAGGGACGCGAAACCTGCAATAAAAAAAAAAACTCATCAATCCAAACCATTTAACTTTATCATTTTCCAGCTTCAAAGTATCTCAACAACATGACAAAGGAAAACTCTTTCAAGGCACATGATGCTACTCACCACCAAAAACAGTCCCACGTCCAATACGGATAAAGAACAACCACTTTTATTTCCCAGCTGCAAAGGATACCAACCCGCTACATTACACGCACCGTCCCACTGCTTCAACCTTGCCTTCCCACAAACCTACAGATACCGTACGGAAACCGCTCCATCCGACAAGTTGGCCTGCTACCAATGTTGAAGCCCCCACAACGAATGACCACGGTGCAGTTTACGGTCTGCGGTTCTTTTTCTTGCATCAACCTACACTAGCAGCTTTCACCTTTTGAATAATGCTCCAAAAAAAGAAAAGCTGCAGAAGTTCATGTTACAGCCAACAATAACAACAACGCATTGGTAGCCCCATGATCATCTGCAAAAGACAAAGTGTACGAATCAGCATAATTCACAAAAGCTATAAAATTTATTAGCTGGAAAGCAGGCCTTGACAAACCTGCAATACCTCTTCATAGCGTCTGCTATGCGACCCCTACACCAGCATCCAAAGCAAAACCGTACATCTGCGTTTGACAAAATATACGCACATGAAAACAGAGTTCGACACTATAATCCTTGGCAAAACACTTACACACACTTAACGTAGAAGCTACCCAATTAGCATAACATGTAAGGTATCGGTTCACGGCATATAAGGCTTAATCAAACTTCCCTTTTTGAAGCAAGAGACCTGGTGGGTTGTGTTTGTCGTGATATGGATGCTGCTGAATTTGTTGTCCCGGTACCACACTTCGAAACAAACGAAGTCGTCCATTGTGGCTGGCTTGTCCCCTGCAATTCAAAATGAAAGAACTTCCCTAAGCATCTGAGTTTTTTTTGCGGAAAAAACTCTAACAGCAATGATGCGATAATTGATGACCAATAAGAACTACTAGCTTCCAGCATACCAAAATCTTCACGGAGCTGCACCAACCTAAAATCTGAAGCTTCCGTCGAATGCATCTGTCAACTGGCAACAGTCTCGTCCTTCAACCAGCGGCGTCTACCTTCCAAAAAACAACATTTCAAAGATTAGTTTGCAACCATTGAAGAAGATTCAGCAGAGTTACAAGTATATGTTAAAAAGGAATTCATGGAAAATCAATCCCGAAAGCAGCAACATACCAACAATGTAAAGGGATTTCTAAGTTTTGCACGAAAAGTGGACACATCAATTACCAGCAAAAACTTGTCCGCATAACACCCACCTCAAGTCATCATCGTACTCCTAACCTGCATAATAACCAGAAAAAGGACAAAACAATGGGATGTTACGAGAAAGACGTTATGACTGAGCTGCAAGAAAACCAATAAAGGGACAGCATACAAAACGAGAAGTCCGCCGCATTTCTAACCATGATCCAGCTTGTTTCAGTTCACAGTTCACCTATTAAGAAAACTGGAAAATAAAAGCTGTAACTATGTCAGCATTGCTCGGCATACCTTTCCCTTATGGAAGGTGCAGTCATTGGTAGCCTCAATCCTGAATTGTACGTGTTAAGAGCTGGTGCATGGAAATTTGATCCATCTCAAAAGCTTCCGGAGTCAGATGTCTGGATGAAGAGTAATGCTAATGCACTTTGCATCAATACTTGGCAGGTGATGAGGGATATGATAAGGGAATACTTGGAGGAAATTAAGTTTGGCTGTAGGTGTTGAGAACCCTGTCAGTATTTCTGAAGACAGTCTAATGCCTCCACCTAAAATGCCTTCTAGTCATGCCATTCCTATGGAGGCCAATAACTAAAAGTTTGTGATGAATCACCTGCATTGACAATCAGAAACCCAGGTTACCATAAGCAACAATTTCACACAAATTATTCTGACAAAAGCAAAGTTGTACATGATGCTACTTCTAGGGATTACGAATAACGTAAACAAAGATATCACGGGAGTCATCATAATGGAGGAGATCATGCTGAGCTACACGAGCATAGAGTTCATCACAATGAACAAGAACTATGAAGAACTTAATTCGTCATGCTCGTGAAAGCACTATACAGTGAGGAAGTTGAGCACTGTTATTTATATGACAAAGAGTTGAAGTAAACGTAAAAAGGGAAAATAGAAAAAGATTGCACCTGCGGCACAAAGTGACTTCGCAACATGTATAACGAAACCAAGTGCCTCCACACGACAACAACTCGCGGTATATCAGTGTCTTCCGCCAGTCTCCAATGTATCAGTCGCGGCTCTACCCTTCAAGTGACTTTGCTCGCGCACATGACTTGCACCTCCAGCCAGCTATCATATACACATAGCTTGTAAATCCTGACAGCAGTATATCAGGTCAAACAGCTTGCCATTGAGTCATCACGCAACACAGCCCCAAAATTCCTCAAATTTAATACCGTAACTATGCCGCAACATGAGCTGCAAAACATCCCATTACAAACCATGAATAATGGAAAGAACATGATAGTATGACAGTCACAAAATCAAGCCAGTCCAAGAAATTGAAAGAAGAGTTACCGCAGTGAAAAAGTGAATTAGTGGTAGAAAACTCACATATTTTCCAGCTCATGCTAAAAACAAATTTGTACCTTTGGTCCCCACCAGACAAATTCTGCTACAGCTAGTCCCTCAAACCACACCAGACAAAACCTGCACCTGAAAATGACTGGTATTCAGCAACAGGACAATTTGAAAAAAAACTTAAAAGAGGGAGGGGGAGCTCATTCTGATATCCATCAGTTTTCAAAGAAAAAAGATCATCAGAAGAAACTTACCTCAGGAGCCTCCAACCAAAACCCTAGCCGCAACCCTTTCCGTCTCCACCAACTCGACCTTCACCATCCCAACCCCATGAAAAACAACCGTCATCTTCAATAAAAAACTCACCCAGGAAACTCGTTCATAACCGTAAACCCAACTTCGAATGAGCCTCTTCACACCATTAACTTCACCTTCTCCAGATTCCAACAACCTTCCTCCATTTTTTTTAACTACAAACCAACAAATCTCCATGAAACGCCTCATAACCCTCCATTTCTGAAATCTCAGACTCAGCTCACCGCAAATCAAACCCTCCGAAAATCTGATTCAAACCGCGAAATCCTAAACCGAAACCAACCATTAACGTTCTTCATAACCAATAGATAAACTTCATCCGCCTTCTCCATCACCATCACCCAAACTCATTACCATCGATTTCAAAACCCCAAACAAACACAAAATCCCCAAACCAGAATCAAGCAGACGAGACTGAAAAAGGTATTTTTAAAGGAGGAGAAAATTTGATCGAATCATAAACGGAAGGATTTGTGAGCAAGTTCGTTACGCAAATTGAAGGTTGAAAGCGACCCATCTTGGATGTCGATGCTATGTTTTCGATTCCTTGTTTCTCATTTTTAGACTTTGACCATGGTTGATGTTTGAGAAATAGGAAGCTGCTGTTATAACCCTGTTATTGTTGGCTTTAATTTGAACTTCATTTTGAACATAAGATCCATTCTGTGAGGGTGTGGTTCGGACCTGAGCTATTGAATGCTTGGGTCCAAAATTCTTGAATCCTTTTTAGCTGACGATGGGTTCTTTGGAGGCCCACGTGATTTAACGTTTTTTTTCCCTTCATTTTGTTCTTCTCACTCTTTCTACACACCAGCGTGTTTCATTAAAATCCCCCTCTGTATGGTTTAAATTTTTAAAATCTGGTTTATTAGTTTTTGTTTATAACTTTTATTTTTTATGTAAATATATTAATATCTATTTTAAATTATGTATATTATTATTTTATATAGTATTATTATAGTTCTAAATATTTAGAGTTTTATTTAAGTTGCTTAACATTTCCTATTTATATTTTTTAATATTACTTTTTTTTTTTTTTTTTTTTTTTAGAGTTGTTTCTTTCTCTTTTGTTTTTGGGCATTTTTGCCTTTTTGGTCGATGACGAGACCTCCATAATTCATTACCAGTCAAATTATTGACAGGTAATGTTGGATCTGAGACCACCTCTTTTTCTCTCTTCATTACTTGTCCCGACTCGATTCAAAACTTTGTCAAACAATTTTCAAAATCATATTCTTTGTATTGAATTAAAAAGAGGGGATTAAGTGTAGACTTTCTTCTCCTCCGAGTGTTGGGATGCCCACTGTAGTGAGGGTGGTTCTGACACTCATCTTTCAATACGAAGACGTTTCCCATCCATTTTCAAATCTCATCTCTTTAAAATCATTTCTTTGTGTTGAGCTATAAAGAGGATTGGGTGTAGACCCCTTCTTCTTCGAGCGTAGGGATGCCCACTGTAGTGAGGGTGGTCTCGATGCTCGTCTGTCAGCACAAAGACGCTTCCAACATTTCCTTATAAAACCTCGGTCTCGTACTGAGTTTACTTTCAATAATAGATTAATTTCTCTTTATATCGAATTAAAGAGAGAAGATTGGGTGTAGACCTCTTCTTCTCCGAGTGATGGGATGCCCACTGTAGTGAGGGTGGTCTCGACACTCGTCTTTCGATACGAAGACGCGCCTTTATCCACCTCTCACTTTCACAACTTCCTTCCACAATTTTCACACCTAAAACCTCGGTCCCGCACCGAGTGCTTTTTCAAATCATTTTCACATTAAAACTTGAATGGTCGTGGAGTGGTTAGGCGTAGGCCTTCTCCTATCCCGAGTGCTGACGTTTACCGTAGGGTTCTCTGTCGCAAAGCACTTACCATTCAAAACCAAAACATCTTTAATAAGAGAATGAAGTTCTCTTTGCATTGAATTAAAGAGAGAGGATTGGGTGTAGACCTCTTCTTCTCCGAGCGTAGGGATGCCCACTGTAGTGAGGGTGGTTTCGACGCTCGTTTTTCAATACGAAGACGCCTCGTTCGCCACACCCTTTTATAACAAAAACTTTGAGACAATGAATTGGGTACTACCCGTAGGGGTTACTATCCGAGGACCTGTCTCGCCCCCTAAAAAACAATTCAATCAATCAAACGTGACTCCTTGCCTCGCGAGGCGAAAACTAATCAATCTTTCAAAAAGGATATGTTACGTCCGTTCTACCGCAAACAGGTAACGCCTAAGTCTCCAACGAGCGAGCAGCAAAACACCTAACTGCTAGACTGCGCACGATAGCATCATCCATAAAAAACATCAACACACCGTAGGCCGAACTACGGCTGCTCTGATTCTTTACTTGTTCAAGTAAAGATACGTAGGCACAAGGGCCACAATCCTTGCCGAGCATATTCCCCCATATCTGTAGTTCCCCAAACTACGTCGACTCTGACTTTCTCACATCTTTTGAGAATACGTAGGCATAGGACTGCGAAGTCCTACCGAGTCAGTTCTTTTCTTTCCCGTTCTCTCTTTCCTCCTAACTTTCTTGTTTCTAACCCTTCTTTTACCCAGTGAAACACTTCTTATAGCATAATATTTAAGCAAATATAATCACACGTCGACAAACAAAAGGTTCCCATCGAGTACGATGGATGCGAGGGGTGCTAATACCTTCCCCTTGCTAATACCTTGGTTGCGAGACCATCTTATCCTTTCCTTCTTAAGGTTTTCTCGATATTTTCCTTTCCCCTCATGGGATAAATAAAGTTCGGTGGCGACTCTTCTGTCTATCTTTTTCGCCTCCCCGTCGTTGCGCGATGCATTTTTCGAGTAGCGACACCCGTGTCACACAACACGACCCGTGTTGCAGCCCCTGCAGAGGAAAATGCGCCCTGTGGATTCAGCAGCCTGACACAGCCACCCGTGTTGCACAACACGGCCCGTGTCATGGCCACTGATCGTGAAATAGTTGTTTTTCTGATTTTTATGTTGTCAGACCTAGTTCGAAGGGCATTTGAGACATTTCGCGATGTAATTTGAATTTAGATATAAGAGCCACTTTTTAGAAAGAAGCAGACACCTTTTTTGAATTGAGATTAGGATTTACAACTGAGGAGAGAGTTTTTCCCGACCAATGGCAATGGGGTCTGTGCTAACCTGCATATTCTTGTTTTAAACTTAACCCTTATTATTGCAGGATCCACATAACAGATGACATCGACTCTGGACCTTCTACGGCTCACTTCGACTTCGATTGCCCGATCTATCACGCCGAAGAAGAGATTGATGAAGACGAAGACCTTCCTGAAGAGTTGGCTCGCTTGTTGAAACAAGAGGAAAAGGTTATTCTGCCTCACGAAAAGGATATTGAGATCGTAAATCTGGGTTCTGAAGAGCTCGTCAGAAACGTCAGGATAGGGGCTGCACTGCAGAGTGATGTCAAGCAGAGACTGGTCGAGATGCTTCGAGAGTATAGTGACGTCTTCGCTTGGTCATACGAAGATATGCCCAGACTTGACACGGACATCGTGGTCCACCACTTGCCGCTACGAGAAGATTGCCCTCCCGTCAAGCAGAAGCTTAGGAGGACGAGACTAGACATGGCCGTTAAGATCAAAAAAGAAGTGCAGAAACAGCTTGATGCTGGCTTCTTAGCGGTCACCACTTACCCTCCGTGGGTCGCCAACATAGTGCCTGTACCGAAGAAGGACGGTAAGATACGCATGTGCGTCGATTATCGGGATTTGAATAGGGAGAGCCCTAAAGATGATTTCCCGTTGCCTCATATCGATGTGTTGGTCGACAACACATCCCAGTTCTCCGTGTTTTCATTCATGGATGGCTTCTCCGGTTACAACCAGATCAAGATGGCGCCTGAGGACATGGAGAAAACGACGTTCATCACCCCCTGGGGAACATTTTGCTATAAAGTAATGCCCTTCGGTCTGAAGAACGCAGGGGCCACTTACCAACGAGCAATGGTGACTTTGTTTCATGATATGATTCATCATGAGATCGAGGTCTATGTTGATGACATGATTGCGAAGTCCCAAACGGAGGAAGAGCATCTGGTCAACTTATTGAAGCTTTTTGAGAGGCTTAGGAAGTTCAGGTTGAGGCTGAATCCTAACAAATGCACTTTCGGAGTGCGGTCCGGAAAGTTATTGGGGTTTATCGTTAGCGAACGAGGTATCGAGGTTGATCTTGCGAAAATAAAAGCCATTCAAGAAATGCCAGCGCCGAAAACAGAAAAAGAAGTTCGTGGTTTCTTGGGCCGAATAAACTACATTGCAAGGTTTATCTCTCAGCTTACGGCCACTTGTGAACCGATGTTCAAGCTTTTAAAGAAAGATCAGGCGATTACTTGGAATGAAGATTGCCAGAAGGCATTCGACAAGATAAAGCAGTATCTTCAAGAACCTCCAATCTTGATACCCCCAGTGGCTGGACGACCTTTAATCATGTACCTGACGGTTCTGGAGAATAGTATGGGGTGTGTTCTCGGTCAGCACGACGAGACAGGCAGAAAGGAGCATGCCATTTACTATTTGAGTAAAAAGTTCACTGAGTGTGAATCTCGATACTCGATGCTGGAGAAGACGTGTTGTGCACTAGCTTGGGCTGCCAAACGTCTACGACAATACATGCTCAATCACACCACTATGCTAATTTCGAAGATGGATCCGATCAAGTACGTCTTCGAGAAGCAGGCTCTTTCGGGCAGGATTGCCAGATGGCAAATGGTGTTAACGGAATATGATATTCAGTACGTGTCCCAGAAGGCCATCAAGGGAAGCGTATTGTCTGATTACCTTGCCGAACAGCCGATCAAGGATTACCAGCCTATGAAGTTTGAATTCCCTGATGAGGATATTATGTTTCTCAAAGCAAAGGATTGCGATGAGCCGCTGCCCGGCGAGGGGCCAGATAGGAAATCCCAGTGGAAGTTGATATTCGATGGGGCGGTTAATTCCTATGGAAGTGGCATCGGGGCTATCATCACGACTCCCCACGGATCCCACATCCCGTTCACTGCGAGACTGACGTTTCCAGTCACCAATAATGAGGCGGAGTACGAAGCATGCATCATGGGTCTAGAAGAGGCAATTGATTTGAGAATCAAGAACCTAGACGTATATGGTGACTCAGCGCTTGTGATCAACCAAATTAAAGGGGAGTGGGAGACTCGTCAATCAAATTTGGTGCCGTACATGAATTATGCCAGGAGGCTACTTTCGTTCTTCGATCGAGTGGAACTCCATCATGTACCTCGGGCTGAAAATCAGATGGCTGATGCCTTAGCCACGTTGGCTTCAATGTATAAAGTCAATTTTTGGAATGAGGCTCCAAGAATTGTCCTTTCGAGTCTTGATAGACCGACATTTGTCTTTGCAATCGAGGATGTCGCTGACGGCAAGCCATGGTTCCATGACATCCAGACTTTCCTTATGACTAAGGAGTATCCTGCGGGTGCGTCAACCCAGGATAAGAAGACTCTGAGGAGGCTGTCTGGAAACTTTTATCTCAATCCTGATGGAGTGTTGTATAAGAGAAACCACGATCTCGTGCTACTCAGATGTGTAGATGATAAAGAGGCGAGTATGCTCATGGAAGAGGTCCATGAAGGCACATTTGGTACGCACGCCGACGGGCATGCTATAACGAGAAAGATCCTGAGAGCAGGATACTACTGGCTGACAATGGAGTCGGATTGCTTCAGATTCGCGAAGAGATGTCATAAATGCCAGATTTATGATGATAAAGTTTATGTGCCGCCGTGCCCGTTGAATGTCATGTCCTCCCCGTGGCCGTTCTCCATGTGGGGCATCGACATGATAGGCAAGATCGAGCCCACTGCGTCTAACGGTCTTCGCTTCATTCTAGTAGCTATCGACTACTTCACCAAGTGGGTGGAGGCAGCCTCGTATGCTAATGTGACCAAGCAGGTGGTGGCTAAATTCATAAAGAGGGACATCATATGTCGTTACGGAATTCTCGAGCGGATCATTACTGATAATGGTTCGAACCTGAATAACAAGATGATGAAGGAGCTGTGCCAGAGCTTCAAGATCGAACACCACAACTCATCTCCTTACCGGCCGAAGATGAATGGTGCCGTCGAAGCCGCCAACAAGAACATAAAGAAGATTATTTAGAAGATGGTTGTGACGTACAAAGATTGGCACGAGATGCTGCCGTTTGCATTGCATGGTTATCGTACGACGGTACGTACGTCGACTGGGGCAACTCCTTTCTCCTTGGTGTACGGTATGGAAGCAGTCCTACCGTTAGAAGTGGAGATCCCTTCTTTGCGAGTTTTGGTTGATGTGAAACTCGACGAGGCAGAATGGATTACGAATCGTCTGAACCAACTCAGCCTGATGGACGAGAAGAGGTTAGCATCGATTGCGTTTGGTCGTCTGTACCAAAGCCGAATGAAGAAAGCTTATGATAAGAAGGTGCGTCCTAGAAGCTTTCAGACGGGTGATCTCGTCCTGAAGAAGATTCTTCCGCCACACTCCGATCACCGGGGCAAGTGGACTCCGAATTACGAAGGTCCGTACGTCGTCAGCAAGGTCTTCTCGGGAGGAGCTTTGTTGTTATCCACGATGGATGGTGAAGATTTTTCATCCCCGGTGAACGCGGACGCAGTTAAAAAATACTTTGCTTGAAAGCGACCCGCTGGACAAAAAAAAGAGAGTCCAGGCAAAAAAGGGGCATCCCGGCGAACCAAAAACAGAATAAAAGGTTCGGGCAAAAATTAGGGATATATTGAAAAAATGTACACCCGCAAAGTCGAAAACCTACACTGGGCGGCTTCGGCAAAAAAGGGTATCCCGGTGAACTGAAAACCCGCGAAGGGCGGTTCACGCAAAAGTTAGGGATTGAATAAGCAAATGACTGCGTTCCGCGTGTGGACTTTCATTGTTTAGTGGTTTGGAGGACCTGAGGGCCGTTTATCTGAATCAATCTCTTCCGAAGCTGAAGCGTTGGAGAAGTATCGAAGTCGAGTGGGTCTTAGAGGGATTAACTCATGGTGTTCATCTACGCCTCGTTGTCGACATTTGTATATACTGATGTATATTTATGTTTTATTTTTGCGCGGCTTCCTCATTCCAGGAGCTTGCCTCTGTTGTAAAACATTTTTACCCATTCAAGGGTTCGTTATCAATAAAATGCATACTATTCAGCAATTTTGTTCGCCTGTTTAGCATTTATCTGTTTTGTTTGCGAAAAAGAACGCCGATGTTTTTGATAAAATGCGCATACATAAACTTACTGGCCTAGGCCACTGATTGTTGAAAAAATTAATTGCTTGAATATTGTCACGAGATAATAACCTTGATAGGTCCCTTTGAGAAGGGTATCTTGTCTGTTTTGTTTGTGTTGTTACAGGTGTAGCATATTCTAGACAGTGCACCGTGCGCATCCCCGAAGCAGGATGATTCCTCTTTCTCCAGCAGAGTTCAGTAGCCTCTCCTCGCAGAGTCTGAACGCAAGACCGTGAGCATTGATATGTCTCCCCAGGCAGAGATGATTCTCTCCCCAAGCAGGTGCATCCCGAAGGATCGTCATCTCCTCAGCTGTTCAGGCGCTGAAGCTCGTGTTCTTCCCCCCATCACCGTGTCACAAGTGCAGGTTTCATAGAAATGTTCGGGCGCCGAAGCTCATGTTCTTCCCCCAGCACCGGGTCACAAGTGCAGGTTTCGTAGGAAACTGTTCGTACGCCGAAGTATGTAGCAACTGATGGTGCCAGACTGAAGTCTCCAGCAGAATCGAAATTCCCCACCAGAGTTATACTCTCCCCCGAAGTCGGATGATTCCTTCTTCCCCAGCGGAATTGAGATCCCCACAGAGTTGTACTCTCCAGTGAAGCAGTTGGGACCATGATTGGTTTTCCCCAGTAGAGCGTTGAACAGCTGATGCTGTATTCCCCCCAGAGTCGTATTCTCCAGCGAAGCAGACTGATTTCTCCTTCCTCAGTCGAGCTTGCAGATACCCAAGAGAGCCGAATCCTTGGAAGTTGCTCAGACCATGATTGGTTTTTCCTAGTGGAGTGTTGAGCAGCTGAAGTTGTTTCCCCACAGAGTTATCATCCCCAGAAGAGTAGCCGAGAAGGCCACGCAGTTTATTCCCGCGATTGACATCACTTTCCCTCAGCAGGTCCAGGTTCTCGTAGAGCTTCGTCCCCCTGCAGCAATCAACTGAAGTTGTTTCCCCCGCAGCAGTCAACTGAAGTCGCGTCCCCTGCGGAGTCCAATTGATATTGGCGTGACCATGTTCTCCTCAGCAGGATGATTCCTCTATCTGAGTAGTTATTTCTCCTTGACAGGAAGATTTCCCCCTCAGCATTTATTTTGCTGATGGGATCGCATCATTGTGCATGACTGCATAGCATTTACCATAAACGCATAGCATTTCCACCATGTGGAGCATGGCGCCGAAGCATATGCATAATAAACATGATCTAGGTTGTTACCGTTCTTGTTTTTCAGGTGTTCCGCCGAAGGATCAGTTACTCAGGATGATTCTTGACATTCTCCCCAATGAAGTCGCTTGCTCAAGATGATTCTTGAGATCCCCAGCAAAGTCTTCAGTTCAAGATGATTCTTGAATTCCTCAGCAGGGCCATTTGTTTAAGATGATTCTTAAAGCTCTCCAGTTGAGTCCCCAACGAAGGTTGCCGAGGATGATTCCTGAAACCCCAAGAGAGCCGAATCCTTGGAAGCTGCTCAAGCCATGATTGGTTTGTCCCCAGCAAAAGTTGCCCAGGATGATTCCTGGAATCCCCAACAGAGTGTTTGCTCAGGATGATTCCTGAAATCTCCAGAATGGTTCTCGGTTCAAGATGATTCTTGAAGGTCCCCGGCGGAGTTATTTGTTCAAGATGATTCTTGAAGTCCTCAGCAGGCTTTCTAACGGCGAAGTTGAAATCTCCCTTGAAGATGGTGAAGCGCCCTCGCCAGCAGGTTTTCTAACGGCGAAGTTGAAATCTCGGTTCAAGATGGCTCTCCAGATTCCCCAGTGGCGAAGCGCCCTCCTCAACAGGTTTTCTAACGGCGAAGTTGAAATCTCCCTTGAAGACTCCATGATTGAAGTCTGCCCGTGTTAATGAAGCGTTCTTTCAGCTAATGCAGAATGCCTGATGGCATGATCAACCTGATGGTTGAAGTCCGGCTGATGCCCGACAGTGTTCTTTGGATGCCTGATGGCATGATCGACCATGTATTACCAGTTACCGTGTGACCAATTCCCCAATGAAGTCTCTTCACCTTGACGGCGAGGTCAGATTATGGTTGTTTCCAGCGGCGATGCTGGATGTTTGTTTTGTCGGCGAAGTCAGATTATGTAGTTTTCCAGCGGCGATGTTGGATGGTTGTGTCCGACGGTGATGTCAGGCGAGTCAGTTCTCCAGCGGCGATGTTGGATGTTTGTGTTTGACGGCGAGGTCAGATTATGTTTGTTTCCAGCGGCGATGTTGGATATTTGTTTTGACGGCGAGGTCAGATTATGCTCGTTTCCAGCGGCGATGTTGGATGTTCGTTTCTGGCGGCGATGTCAGGTGGTCCCCCAGCGGCGATGTTGGATATTTATTCTCTGGCGACGATGTCAGGTGGTTTATCTTTCCAGCGGCGAGGTTGGACGTTTGCTTCTTGGTGGCGATGTCAAGTTGATTTAGTTCTCCAGCGGCGATGTTGGGTGTTTTTGTCAGAAGATTCTTCAGTTTTCCAGCGGCGATGTTGGATATGTCAGATCCTTTAGTTCTCCAGCGGCGAGGTTGGGTATCTTGTTTGCTTCCGACGGCGACGTCAGATTCTCCGGTTTTCCAGCGACGATGTTGGGTGTTTTGGTTGTCTGATGGCGATATCAGAAGAATTTAATGTGGATAACTGACGGCGATGTCAGATCAGTATTTCTCCAGCTAGTTGTCGTGCAGCTACTATTCTAGTTTTTGGAGATTTGTTCCCCTCAGAGTACTGTGTGCTCGTGCAGTTGGCAAATTTCCGGGTTTATCGGTATTCAACCGTCTCGCACCTCGGTTGGATGAGAGTCGTTCGCTCCTCACCCAGTCAGGTTCAAGCCGTTTGAATAGGGGCAGTTGTTGCACCCCAAAATTTGACCAACATTTATCTATCCATCAAGAGTTGTATGAGGCTTTGAAGCTAGCCAAGAAGTTATTTCAACGTTCAAAGGTTGATACCTTTGTCAGGGAACTCAAGAGATCCTCAGAGAAATTGGTTGAAGCCAAGGTTGTGTGCCTCATAACTTGAGAGTTGTGGGTGCTCCTCAGATGATTCTGAGACTATGAGGATAGACTTGAAGCTTTGAGAAAGCTTATGAGATGTCTTGAAAGCCATCATGAAGCCTAGAGAGGTCATTGTACAAGAATTCAGAAGATTCAGCCATGAGTGGTGGAATTAGGGTTTGACTGGGTCAACCCTAGGTCAACTGATGATTTGGAGAGGGTTGAGACCTAATCCAAGGGCCATGTGATCATGGAATGATGTATTGAGATACTATAAGGATGATTCCTAGACCAACTCATCATGATTGAGGAGTTTGAGGAGTTTTAAGCTAGGGTTTCTAAGGATTGACAGTGTAAAATCCCCTAGTTTGATCCCTATCTTCAAGGCAGTTTAGCTCAAGATGTGATTGTCATCTCATTTTCCCCACAACATGAATGTTGTAGATCTTGTTCTTAGATTTAATTTGAGTAGTATAAGTCCTTGATAGGATTTGTGGAGCTCAAGTTATGGTTTTGACAAATTACAGGTCATCTGAGGTATGTGAATCTGGGTCCTTGAAAGTCACCCAACTTGCAGACAACTTTTTCCCTAGTAGGATGATTCCTATGAACTCTTGGTCAACATCAATGTTGAAGGGAATATTCTTAGCTTTCTAGAGAGTACTAGAAGTCCTTGATAGGATTTGTAGAACTCAACTTATGGCTTTGACAAGCCAAGGGCATTTTGGTCATTTGGAGGTTATAGGTCATTTCAAGCATAAGGCCATATCTCCTACTTCCAAGCTTCAAATGGAAAAATCTTCAACATCAAACTTGCTTAGAATGATGTTTTAAGGCTATTAGGGATGTTATGAGATGTTGAAAAGGCTCATATCAAAAAGTGATAAAAATGGCCTAAAAATTAGGCATAAGTTAATTCAAGTGAATTTGGAAAATGGAAATCCCAAGTTATAAGTCCAAACCATGTCATGTAATAGGTCATTTTGACTCCAAATGACATTCTAAGAACAATGGTTCAGCCACAATTTTGATTTGAGGCTTGCATCATAGGGCTGCTTTGGAATTTGATTACTTGCATCTTAAGGTACCAAACCAAAACTCAAAATAACTCAATAAGCAAGGTGTTTAAGCATTGTAACTCATCCAAAATATCATGTGAGAATAAATTAAAGTTGCTTACAAAGATTACAAGGGTTTTTGCATAAGATACCATGTAAGGAGAATGAGAATTCAAAATACCATGACATGAAAACTTCATTTTCTCATTGGATTGTTCTAGGGAGTTCTAGACTGTTCTAAACCATTCTATATAACCATTGTGACTTGCTCAGATGCAAGGTTGGTGTTAATTGGTGTAGAGAAGAGAGAGTGAAATCCAAAAGCTTCCATTGCAAGTCACATTCAATCTCTTCATTCTTCTTCATTTCCCTCCATTTTTTCTCCACAAACCTTCTCCATAGATCTTTCTGAGTGTATGCATACTGGTTTGAAGCTCCATCCATGAAGATTTGAAGGTTGCCATTGGAAATTGCAAGAAAGCAAATCACATTCGAGTTCAAGGATACAAGCTTGCTACATCCAATCTTTTGCAAACAGAAGAGTTTTCATCATCCAAGGATCATTCTTGAAGAGTTTCAAGCCTTGAATTGAAGATCTACCATCACTACCAATCCAAGAAGCCAGGTTTGCAAAATCTCTTCCACCTCATTATTTAGGCATGGTTAGGTTAAGGTATTAGTTTAGAATTGTTAGAGACAACTAGGTGATCATGTATGATGAGTTTAGGAGTGATTGGTGAAGTTTCAGCCATGGACACCATTTCTTGATGGAGTAAGAACTAGTGGTATAGTGAGTTTCAATGCAAGATTGATAGCTGATTTTGATTAGGGTAATGCAAGGATCATTTTGATATAAAGAAATTTGAGTTTGGTTGAAGTTGAGTATGGATCAGATTTTGAGATTAGCTTGGTTACACCTTCGGGTTTGGTGATAGAGATCATTTCAATGAAAACCAAGACCATAGGCGTGATCAGGGTGAAATGCCAAGCAAGATTGTGTTTTACATGTTGAGAATTGATGATGATATGAGAGAGAACGAAAGGTTGGAAATCTGTGCATGGAAGCTGCGTTTTCATGGGGTTTCTGCAAACCCTAGGTCCAAGGAAGAAGAATATCTCTCGTCCGTTGGATAAGACTTGACCCCTTAACTTGATACCAGATCCCATGGTCCACGTTTAATTTGAATTTTGGAGGGATTTCAGAGGCAGCGCAACGCTGCGTTTCATTAAAGCAAAAAGTCTGGGCTTAGTGGATCATTTCTATCCCCACCCCCATATGAGGCCCAATTGGAATTTGAACTGAAATCCTCTTCTATTTGCACCGCGCCCTTTTTATTTTCTTTTGATTTTCTCAATTGTTTTTCTGAGTTTAATTGGGCCCAGGCGCATTTCTATTCAGACCCCCCTATCTGGGCCCATCAATATATTGAACTGCATATTGTTGCTGACTGCACCCCATGTTTCATACTCATATTATTTTTCTCTCCATTTTATTTCATATTAGAAAATTCATATTAAATTGGAAATTCAATATTTTTTAATGGGAGTTTTTTTCTCCTTTTTCATATTTTTGTCAAGAAAAATATAAAATAAAAACATTTGTCATATCATGCATTTTAATATTTTTTGCATATTTTCTTCTTTTATTGCTTTTTAATTCTTTTATATTGATATATGATTTTTTAGAATTTAGTTTAGGTATATCCCTTAGTATTTTTAGGTCAATCTTTTTAGGATAGTTAGATATATGTCTTAGGTTCCCTCTGGATTTATTCCATATTTTTGTGATGTTTTTTAGGATAGTTTTGATTAGATAATTCTAGGTTGTGTAGGATTAGGTTAAACTTCAACATAGGTCCATAATAACTTTAGATTTTGGGTTTTTAGGACAATTTAGACTATGGGACATATATGGGTATTAAGGGTAGGTATGTAGGATCCCTTAGAAATTATATTAGGATTTAATATAGTAGTATGCTATTTTTAGTTGATTTTTGTATTGGTTGATTGTTTGTGTTGCCTTTAGGGCATGTTTGCTTTAGTTGCTTTGCTTTGTGGGCTTGGAGAGCTTGACCTTGTCCTAAGGAGCATTGAGGAGCATAGTAGAAGACTTGAAGATGTATGGAAGAGCTTGAGAGCTTGGTCTTATTTTCTTTTTTGTTTGTTTTAGGGTTAGGGATTAAGAAGAGTTTAGATGTAGATAACTTCTTTCTCAAACATGGATGGTATCATTCACCTCCATTCCTCCCTATGATTCAAAGTCCTTCCATGGTATACACCTCTCTCCTTTGGAGGGATAAGTGATGTACCTAGGAAGTAGAACTTTTGAGGGAACCATTCCTTTGATGTTGAACCCTTATAGGTCACCTTTGGTGGTCAAATAAGCAGTTCAATATCCCCCAGCTTATCCAGTAAGTGATTTTCTCTGGTTTGATTGTCTTGAGAGATGCAGAGCCTGAGTTTGAAGATGAAGACTTCCATTGAAGAGTGTTGAAGAGGATGAATCCTTGAGTATTGCCATTCCAGCTGAAGCTTGAAGAGCAACAAGAGCAAGTTGATACTTGAAGACCCCTGAAGATTAGGTGAAGCCTGAAGGTGGAGCTGATCAAGAAGCTGAAGCTTAAGGGAGAAGATAAGTTGAAACTTATGTTGTAAGGTTGAAACCTGGAAAAGCAATTGATATTTGTCAAGAGTGATTGAAGTCTGAAGACTGAGTTGCTGTTGGAAGAGCTGAAGCTTGAAGTTGAGAGATGAGTTGATCTGCTTTCTTCTGTGTTTTCTTTTCTGTATTGATGTGTTTTGTTTGACTTGTTTGATGCATTAGAATAAGTCCATATCTAGAATAGGTAGAATCTAGGAGCATGATTGCACTAGAGGTTGAGTTGCTCCCTCTGCTTGTATTGTTACTGTGTGGCTTTGCTTGCGGGTATTCGGTAGAGCCCAGCTCCCTTGCCCATGTGGTTTGTTTGCCTGATGGCATTTCATTTCATTTTATCTGTATGATTGCAGTTTACTGTTTATTGCTTGATAGCATGTTGTTTATATTTCAGTATGATTACTGTTATTTCATTCGAGCTTGAGGTTGAGATGAGCTTGGGGAGGCTGAAGCCCCACACACATTTCCTCCCTCACTTGCATTGCATGCATTTTACTGTTAAGCTGATGCTTTGTCTGTTTTGGTGTATCATTGACATGATCCCTCAGGACTCTCATTTCCTTTGATAAGGATTTGATGATAGAATTTTAGGTCGAAACCTATGCATGACAACTTCTAGGAGTTCCCTGTTCAAACCTCAACCATAGGATGAATCCATGGCATGACAACAGTAGGACTTGATAGTCTCCCTCCTAGTTGGGCCTGTTCTCTTCTCATCTCAAAACAGTTTAAGATACAGTAATCATGAATGATTTCTTTTGTACGTTACGAGCCTTAAGCTATCTGAGAAAGGATTGTGGAAGAGTTTCTTTTCCATAGTCTGGATGTTTAGTATGGTACCCTTTGGGTGACATGCGACGCATTCACTCTCAGGTCATAGTCTCTAGTGCGATTGAGATCGCAAACACAATAAAAAACACTTCTTTCATAAAAAACAGGAAATAAACCGTAGTTTCCCAAACTACGTATGCTCTGATCTCTCATGCCTGTTGAGAGTACGTAGGCACAAGATGGCGATGTCTTGGCGAGCTACCTTCCCCCATAACCCTTCGTAGGCCGAACTACGTTGACTCTGATTTCTCATTCTATGATGAGAATACGTAGGCATAAAGCGCGACGCTTTGCCGAGTCATTTTTCTTTTCTTTTTCAGCCAGCCTTGATAGGTAGATAGAATAAAACCAACTCGTCCAGTAAACACAACAAGCGAGGATCCCGTCGAGTACGACGGACGTGAGGGGTGCTAATACCTTCCCCTTGCGTAACCGACTCCCGAATCCAGACAACGGTTGCGATGACCTTGTCTTACCCTTTTCCGTCAGGTTTTTCCGATCGTTTCCTTTCCCGCTCTGAGGGATAAATAACGAAAGGTGGCGACTCTTCTGTCATGCCGGCACCTTATTTTCGCGCAAGCGACAGCTGGCGACTCTGGTGAATGTTGCTCTAGGAGAACCGCCGAGACCAGCTCATCAGGAGATGTTAGAGGAGGAGCAGTATCAGCTAGATCATACTGATGATGTCTTTCCTAGGTGTCGTCGCATAGTGGAGATTGCACGGGCAAGCATTGACGAGGGTATCTTCCCTGACAGGTCTGGTGTCTGGCGAGTCTTGGATGCCATCATGGCGGAGACACAAGGCACATTGTTGTACGGAGACATCGCGCAAAGAACGGAGGGATTGATGGGCGATGAGGCAGAGCAGGAAAATGAGGTAGATGAGATGTTGCCAGACACACACAGTAGTTGTCTGTTATTATTTTGTTGTAGTACTATACTCTCTACTTTATTTTTAGGGTTTTATTACATTTTGGATCTCGATTGAACGATATTTTCTACATATATTGTTATACATCATCCAGTATTAGTCTCTTATTATTTTGTACGTCTATTTTTTTATTTTGAATCGTGCGTTATACTTCATCTGAAAGCAAATACACATATTCTGATACACTTCGGAGATGTATCTCCGAAATATTATCGGAGATGCATCTCCAAAATAATTCAAATGTAAATGACTTCTGATTGACATGTTTTGAATGTTTAAAATGGTTCTGGAGATGTGTCTCCAAAATATGTCAACTTTCACTTACGTTTAGGTGCGACTGAAGATATATCTCCGAAAATAGTGGACATTTATGGAATTTCACATGGTGTGTTAGAAGTATTAAGGATGCTATAAGAAATTCTCAAAGAAAAAAGGTGTTGTATCACATGACATTGAGTGTCTGTATCCAATATTAGTGGATTGTGTGAGTTTAATGCATAGAAAGGAGGGTTTCTTAATGCACCTTGTATGTTTCTTAGACACCACGCGAAAATACTAAAATATCCTCAATTTTCGGAGATGCATCTCCGGATGCATCCAAATACATACAATTCATTAGTTTTTGAATCACACCACAATTTTATGAATAAATTTATTCTGCAAATGTATTTCCGGAAAATTTCCAGAACCTAAAAAAACAGAAAAATGCAAAAACACATATATGGTAATTGTCATGATCCAACAAGGAAAAATTATATATCTTGATAAAAGCCATTCACTGAATGTTGACCAGCAATTTCTGAAGCAGTAGTAATAGTTGGAGAAATTTCTGAAGCAATAGTAGTAGTTGGAGAAATTTCTGACATCTACCATATATGTGCTTTTTCATTTTTCTATTTTTTAAGGTTTCGGAAATACATTTCAGAAAATTTTCCAAAGATGCATTTTTAGAATAAATTTATTCATAAAATTGGGATGTGACTCAAAAACGAATGAAATGTGGGTATTCCGGTGTGTCCGAAGATGCATCTCTGGAAACTTAGGACGTTTTAGTATTTTTGTGTGGTGTCTAAGAACTATATATGGTGTGTTGAAATAAGTGAGACTAAGAGACATATAGATTAAACTGTGTGTTGAATAGCACAGCGGGAGATGATTTATATAGGAAAAAAATATAGATTGTGGTATTAATTACATAGATATCCTACTCTATTCTAGAATAAAATAGGAAATATTATCTTCAAATATATATGTGTGTGTGTGCGCACGCGTGTAAATATCAACAATCCACTTTAATCTTGAGCTTATAAGTTAAATGCATCAAGCTTGTTACATATATAGTTTGTTCTTGGACTTCGCATGAATTTTGTAAATACATCTTCCAATTGATCATTAGAGTTAACAAAGATTGTGACAATATCGTCTGACTCGATCTTCTCTCTGAAAAAGTGACAGTCTATCTCAATATGTTTGGTCCTCTCATGGAAGACTGGATTTGAAGTAATGTGCAATGCAGCTTGATTATCACAAATAAATGTCATTGGTCATGCTTTTTCAATTTAAAGTTCCTTGAGCAACTTTTTTAACCAAATAAGTTCACATGTTGCCATTGTCATGACCATATACTCTGGCTCGACGCTTGATCTTGCAACTAAATTTTTTTCCCGTAATTTTCCAAGATATAAGGTTTCCTCCAACAAGTACATAACACCCAAAGGTAGATCGTTTATCAATGGGTGATCCTGCCCAATCAGCATCGGAGTATCCAACTATTTGAGTATGTTCTTTATCTTTATACACAAGACCTTTTCCTGGAGCAGATTTTATGTATCTCAGAATCCGGATAACAACTTCCATGTGATCCTGACAATGGAAATTTAAGAACTGACTTACCACACTAATTGCAAAAGAAATGTTCGAACGAGTGAGTGTGAGATAATTCAACTTTCCAACTAATCTCGTATATCTTCTTGGGTCAGATATAGGCTCCCTCTAATTGGGTAGAAGTTTGGCACTTGGATTCATAGTAGTATCAACTAATTTAGCATTCAACAACCCTATTTCTTCCAAAATACACATGACTTATTTTTGTTAGGAAATCATTAAACCATCTTTAGATTTGGCCACCTTAATTCCCAAGAAGTAGCCGAGTTTACCAAGATCTTTCATCTAAAATTGATTTGAAAAATGTTGTTTCACTTGGAGTATTCTCTGCTGATCACTACCAGTTATGACAATATCATCTACATACACAATAAGATAGGTCCACCCTTGGTTTGAGTGACGATAAAAAGTTGAATGGCCAGCTTCATTACGGACCATACCAAACTGTTATACTACAATGCTAGTATGTCAAACCAAGCTCTTGGAGATTGCTTAAGACCATAAAGAGACATGTGTAGCCTACAAACCATATTTTATGACTCTCCCTGAGCAACAAACCTAGTTGGTTGCTCCATATATACTTCCTTTTCAAGATCACCATGTAAAAAGGCATTTTTGATGTCAAGTTATTAAAGAGGCCAATGTCAAATAGTTGTAATGGCTAAAAGAAGTCTGTCAGATACCATCTTGGCTACAGGCGAGAAGGTATCACTGTAATCCAGCCCAAAAATCTAAGGGTATTCTTTGGCTACCAAGCAAGCTTTAAACTGATCGATCTTACCATCTGGTCCAACCTTCACTATATAAAGCCAACAACAACCTAGTAAAGATTTCCCAGGGGTAGAGGAACCAGTTCCTAAGTACCACTACTTTGAAGAGCACATATTTCATCAATCATTGCTTGCCTCCACTTAGGGTGATATAATGTTTCACCTGGAGTTTTAAGAATAGAAACAGAAGATAAAGAAGACAAACAAGTATGCTGCAAAGGGGAAATACAGTGATAACATAAATCAATATAATATAGAGAAGGATTTCGTATTTGATGTATACCTTTTTGAAGGGCAATCGAAAGATCAGACTCAGGTTGCAGGATCTGATCTAGTGATGGATAAGGCGTCAGGGGAGAGTTTGCAATGGCCTCGGGGGAAGGTATGACCACGGGGATAAGTATGATAGACATTGGTTGGTGACACTGATATGTTTGAAGTGAACGAGAAGTGGGGGCTAAACTGTAGGGGTATTTAGTGTTCCAAGTTCCCTGAAATGATGGGGAATAATGACATATAGGACTTCCGGAAGATGCATGGGAGTAATTTCCTAAAGGGTTTAAGAGTTACTTGGTTGGACTCTGAAATTCTGGCAATCACACAGTACAATGGATGTTATCACGAATGTTATGACATCCACTGTAACACAGACTACTGGACTTAATAATAAGTTGTAAATGGAAAGCAGTAAATAACTCAAGTAATTGTTCACCCAGTTCAGTGCCAACCACACCTACATCTGGGGGCTTTGAGTGACACAATGAACACACCTGTTCACTAACACTAAACCAGAGCAATCATACAACAGACAATTGCTTAGCCTACAAGGAATCCTAATACTCCTACACACACGTGAAGAACAAAGTTCTTCACTCACAACACACACTCTCCAATCTCTCTCTAGAAGCTATGCCTTAAAACTCCTGCTTATTTGGAGTTATCCTTCTGTTATTTATAGCAGCAAACTTGCTTTGGGCCTTGATGGAGAAATTAGGTTTGCCCAAAAGATAAACCTCTTTTCATGAAGTTGTGCCCTTATCATTAGGTCTGGAGTCTTCTATGTTATCCTCAGCAATGCCTGTTATATCGCCTAAGATAACTAGGCTTTCTGGATTTTTTCCTGAAGTATAGCCTGAGCTAATAACAGAAAAACTAACCCTGCGCGCCCTGATGTCATACGCTTGATGTCATAACATCCAGCATGCCATTCAACTTCACTTACTCTTAGCTCTCCCTGCAGAACACTCTTCATGTATGTCATAACATCAATTATGACATTCATACATACTCCAATTCTTTGCCATAAAATGCAGCCAATCAAAAGCATCTACAGACTCAAAATATGGAATAAACTAAAAAAAGGTAATATCAGCTGATATGAGGTATCATTGTAGAGTATGTGAATAGCAATGATAACCCTTTTGGGGTCGGTGATAACCAAGAAAGACACACTTGAGTGATCGAGTTGATAGTTTATCAAGTCTAGGGAATAAATTATGTACAAAACATGTTGACCCGAAGACTCGAGGAGGAATTGGGTGAATGGGGAGAGTTTGAAAATATGATTGAATGATGGATTTTATTATTAAGGATAAATGAGGGCATTCGATTTATAAGGTAACATACAGTGAGCACAACATCTCCCCAAAATCGGAGAGGAACATTACCATAGAGAAGTAGGGTTCGATTGGTTTCTACAAGATGCTGATTTTTGCATTCAGATACCTCGTTTGAGGTGTATGAGGGCAAGATGTTTGGTGGAGAATACCATTGGATGACATAAAAGTTTGAAATTGTTGGGATAAATATTCACGTGCATTGTCACTTCTTAGAATACGAATAGACAAACCAAATTGGGTTATTTCCCGATAAAATTGTTCAAAAATAGAAAATAATTCATATTTGTTATTCATTAAAAATAGCCAAGTGCAACGTGAAAAATCATCAACAAAGGTTACAAAATACCTAGACTCAAAAGTAGACTCATTACACTAGGGACCCCAAACATCAGAGTGAACTAGAACAAAAGGGGACACAACACATTTATTGACTTGGTTGGGAAAGTGACTACAAGTATGTTTCCCTAATTGACAAGACTCACAATATAACATGGATAATTTAGATAAATGGGGCACCAAATTTTATAGCTTAGGAAGACCTGAATAACCTAATTGAGCATGTATAGTGAGTTTATAATCTATGGTGGATGACATAGAGAAGTAGTAGAGGCATGGAGATTCACATCTGACGCTAATCATCTAGTTTGCTCCTACAAGGTAACATTATTGTTAGTAAAGGTGATAGAACAATTAAGGGGCCATGTTAAACGACTAAATGACAGTAAATTATATGGGAAATTAGGTATGCATAGGACAGAAGTAACAGAGAGAGATGGTAGACTTGCTTTGGGCCTTGATGGAGAAATTAGGTTTACCTAAGATAAACCTCTCTTCATGAAGTTGCGCCCTTATCATTAGGTCAGGAGTCTTCTATGTTATCCTCAGCAATTCCTGTTATGTTGCCTAAGATAACTAGGCTTTCTGGATTGTTTCCTGAAGTATAGTCTGAGCTAATAACAGAAAAACTAACCCTGCGCGCCCTGATGTCATACGCTTGATGTCATAACATCCAACATGACATTCAGCTTCACTTACTCTTAGCTCTCCCTGCATAACACTCTTCATGTATATCATAACATCAGTTATGACATTCATATATACTCCAATATTTTGCCATAAAATGCAGCCAATCAAAAGCATCTACAAACTTCCCCTTTTGGCAAATGTTTGGCTAAAACACTCTGTTACAGTATCAGAGATTACAAGCAGCAAAAGTCTAACCTATCATGCAGGAAAGCTAGCTAAAACACACTATTAGAGTACATTTACACAGTTAGCTCTCAGCTTCTCAGGATCAACCTGTTCACACACAATCATCTATTAGTCAGCACTACATATGTCACAATGTTTTGAGTAACATTCTGGGTTACTCCCCTTCAACTGATGCATACCACATCAGCTGTACACAACCTGCAGACACCCTGCAGTCACACAGATTTATCCATACTGGATTCTGGATGTCAAGACATTCAGGATGAATCCTGATTCACATCAGTTCCACATCAATACTCTATCACCTGTTAGCCTAGACTATAGATGTTACACTCTTTGTGGACCATCCTGTGCTACTCCCCCTGAAGAGATGCACACCACATTCTGCAATCAACCTGCAGATGCACACAAAACTAGCAGCTATCCTACTACTAGGTTCCATCAAGGAACACACACATCACTAACAGCATCAGCTGTTATCACACATGCACATTAGCAGCAACACCTGCAACACACTTGTAGCAGTAACTCAACCAAGTCTTCCACCTGTGAGAGATACACTTTTCTAACTTGTTATTATCTAACACTCTCTCCCCCTTTTTAGCCACAAATTAAGATCAAACTAATAAAATATTATGGATCATAATGAGTAACATTACACATTTTTGGGGTCATTACAAAAACTGCTCATGAAGAGCATCACAAAATATCATGTTGTCACAAAAGTCAAAACAAAAACAGAAATATTCAAACTAGCAGCACAACCACATCAGCCCAGGCACCTATCATTCATCCTCCTCAGAGGAACTGGAATCACTGTCATCCGAATCTGACAATGAGATATCCTTATTTATGTCATCAGGGTCGTCCTCTGGCATATCAGAATTGTGAGGTGGGTCCATGCGAGCCAGGGGAATGGTGATGCCCCGAAAAGGCAGCCCTTTCTTGAGTATATCATCGACAATTTCCCTAATGGATTTGTCCACGTATACCGAGCCTTCCCTGTTTTTGATTCTCCTAAGTTCTTTAGCAGTGGGAGGAGGATACTTGCGCTTGGGTTCTTCAGCAGTGGGAGGGGCACCTTTTGAGGATTTGGGAGGGGTCTTGGATGAAGATGCATCATGATGGAAAGACATCTTGTTGTTGAGTGCATACTGAGAATTCTGTAGAGTGGGGGAGGCGGAGGAAATTGTATATGCAGTGATATAGCACGTTTGGGTGGAATGGAGAGCTTTTATGGTCAAGGTCGTGAACTGCTTTAAAGTTTTAAAACTCTCACGTGCCAGTAATTGCTATGAGTCCTCATACATGCAAATACCCAATTTTCCTCTTAGATTCTCAAATTGAGCACCATTTAGAGCCTTTGTAAAGATGTCAGCTGTAGTTCAGTGGACACATGTTCCAAGGAAATCACTTTGTCTTCCACAAGGTCTCTTATGAAGTGATGTCTTATATCTATGTGCTTAGTTCTGCTATGCTGGATTGGGTTCTTGGAAATATTGATAGCACTAAGATTGTCACAGTACAATGTCATGACATCCTGAGTGACATTGTATTCAGTTAACATTTGCTTCATCCAAACCAGCTGAGAACAACTACTACCAGCTGCTATGTATTCAGCTTCAGCAGTGGATAATGAGACACAATTTTGCTTTTTGCTGAACCAAGATATGAGGTTGTTCCCTAAGAAGAAGCATCCACCAGAGGTGCTCTTTTGATCATCAGCACTTCCAGCCCAATCAACATCACAATATCCAGATAATGTAGGATCACACCCATGAGAGTAGAGTATACCATAGTCACAAGTTCCAATTCACATATTTGAAAATTCTTTTGACTTGATTATGTGACTTACCTTAGGGTCTGCTTGATATCTAGCACACACACCAACTGCAAAGGCAATATCAGGTCTGCTGGCTATTAGATACAGAAGGCTACCAATCATGCTTCTGTACAAGCTTTGATCAACACTAGTCCCACTTTCATCTTTTGATAACTTCAGATGAGTAGGTGCAGGTGTTCTTTTGTGACCAACATTATCCAAGCCAAACTTTTTGACTATGCTTTAGGTATACTTACTTTGGGAGAAATATAGAATCCTCCATTTGCTTGACTTGCATTCCAAGGAAGTAAGTTAATTCACCACACATGCTCATTTCAAACTCAGATTGCATGTGATTGACAAATTATTTCACCATTTTGTCTGACATCCCTCCAAACACATGTCATCCACATAGATTTGTGCAATCATGATTTTTCCACCTTCATCCTTTACAAAAAGGGTCTTGTCTATCCCTCTTTTTCTGTATCCATTGGTGGTAAAGAATTCAGTCAGTCTCTCATACCAAGCTCTAGGAGCTTGCTTCAATCCATACAGTGCCTTCCTCAACTTGTATACATGGTCTGTCAAGTTAGGATCCTCAAATCCCTTGTGTTGTGCCACATATACTTCCTCATTCAGCTATACATTCAGAAAAGCACTCTTCACATCCATCTGGAATAATTTAAATTTCAGGATGTAGGCAATTCCTAAAAACAGTCTGATTGACTCAAGTCTTGCAACTGGTGCAAAAGTTTCATCAAAATCAATTCCTTCAACTTGAGTATAACCCTGTGCCACTAATTTAGCCTTGTTTCTGGTTACAACTCCTTGTTCATCAGAATTGTTCTTATAAATCCACTTGGTTCAAATGATGTTTGTTCCTTCAGGCCTTGGAACCAATTCCCACACTTCATTCCTTTTAAACTGTTCCAACTCATCTTGCATGGCCTTGATCCAATATTCATCAGTTAAAGCCTCCTTCACATTTTTGGGCTTAATATTGGATACAAAGCATGAATTTGAGACGATTTCTCTGGTTCTGGTTCATACACCACTGTTGGGGTCTCCAATGATAAGATCTTTGAGATGATCTTTCAGGATCCTGATAGAAGGTTCTCTGTTGAGAGTTTCTGATTCAGAATCAGGAGTTACATCTTGAACATCTTCAGAATTGACTATATCATCAGCTGGTGTCTCAAGCAAAGTTCCAACATCCCCTATGACATTGATTTCTTCAGGCTGATCATCAATAATAACATTAATGGATTCCATCAGGACTTTTGTTCTGGAGTTGTATACTCTGTAGGCTCTGCTGTTAGTAGAGTATCCCAGAAATATGCCTTCATCACTTTTGGGATCCATTTTTCTCCTTTGTTCACGATCTGTCATGATGTAGCACCTACTCCCAAACACATGGAAATACTTCACAGTTGGTTTTCTTCCTTTCCATAATTCATACAGAGTGGAAGATGTTCCCTTTCTCAAGGTAACTCTGTTGTGAACATAGCAAGTTGTATTCATTGCCTCAACCCAAAATTGCATAGGTAATTTCCATGGCTTTGGCAGATTCTTGAATAGTTCTGTTTTTCCTTTCTACTACTCCATTTTGTTGAAGAGTAATAGGGGAGGAGAATTCGTGATTGATACCTTCTGTTGAGCAGAATTCAGCAAATTTAGAGTTTTCAAACTCCTTTCCATGATCACTTCTGATCCTGGTAACACCATTCTCCTTCTCTCTTTGGATTTTAATGCAAAGATCTTTGAAGACTTCAAACACATCATATTTTTTTACTTTGATGAAATTTATCCAGGTGAATCTGGAGTAATCATCAACCACTACATAGGTATACCTTTTGCCACCCAGACTTTCTACTTGCATTGGTCCCATCAGGTCCATGTGCAATAGTTCTAGAACTCTGGAGGTAGTCAGGTGTCCAACCCTTGGATGAGATGTCTTGGTTTGCTTGCCTACTTAACATTCACCACAGACCTTACCTTCATCAATAGTCAGCTTTGGAATTCCTCTCACAGCTTCCTTGGAAATGATCTTTTTCATCCCTCTTAGATGAAGATGTCCAAGTTTTTGATGCCACAGTTTGACTTCCTTTTCTTCTTTGGCCATAGAACAAATAGTGGAGTTACTTGAGATTTGAGGCTCCCACAAGTGACAATTATCTTTAGACCTGACTCCCCTCATGACTTCCTTTTTATCTCTATTTGTGACAACACATTCTCCCTTTGTGAAGTTGACATTGAGTCCTTGATCACAGAGCTGACTGATACTGATCAAGTTGGCAGTCAATCCCTTCACCAGCAATACATTGTCTAGGTTAGGAACTCCAGGACAATCTAGTCTCCCAACACCTTTGATTTCCCCTTTTGCTCCATCACAAAAGGTCACATACCTAGTAGAATATGGTTTGATGTCCATCAAGAGATTCTTTACTCCAGTCATGTGCTTAGGACAACCACTATCAAAATACTAGTCTTCTTTTGCTGACACTCTTAGAGAAGTATGAGCTATCAGACCAACCTCCTTTGCCACCCATTGTTGCTTCTTGACAGGAGCATCTTGATGAAAGTGACTAGGAAATCCATACAGACTGAAACAAAATGGTTTTGTGTCCAAATTTTCCGCAGTAGTGACACCTCCACCTTTGGGACTTTCTCTTTGCCTGATTCATGTTTTTGGTCTTCTGATGTTGTGACATTAGTCGTGACATCCATTTTGGTTTATGATTTTCAGCCTTTGGTTTTAAGGTGGGTTTCTGTTCACCTATAAATCCCAGTCCAGACATGTTTCCCGCTTGCTGACCACTCTGTAGGAGTTTTTCTAAAGTGTCAGTCCCAGGGTTTAGCATCCTGAGAGATTTAGTCATCTGATCAAGTTTGGAGTTTAACATTTTGACCTCACTGTTGAGTGAGTCAATGGATGCAAGATTCTTCTTCTTCTCAGCTTCCAACTTCTTGATGATTTTCTTATACTTCTCCCCTAGTTGACATATTTCAGCACTTTTGTTGTATAACTGTTTATATGAGGCTGCAAGTTCATCAAAGGTCAGATCACTTGAGTCACCATCAGATATGCATACATTGTTCAGAACAGTGACATACTTGGCTGATTCTTCTTCTGATCCACTCTCAGAATCTCCATCAGACCAAGTAACTGCTAAGCCTTTCTTTTTCCTCTTGAGATAGGTGGGACATTGTGTTTTAGTGTGCCCATATCCTTTGCATTCATAACACTGAGCTCCTTTGTCTTGGTTGGACTTTTCCTCAAACTTGACTCTTTTGTCAATGTCAGATGAGATGTTATTGACATTAAATATGCCCTTCTTATCTACACTTTTCATGAGTCTGTTGACTTGTCTTCCAAGCATAGTTACAGCTTCTGAGAGATTCTCCTTGCTTCCATCATTGTCTTCATCAGAGTCTTCTGCTGAATTTGTGACAAGGGCTATGCTTTTATTCTTCTTCTCAACCTGATCACACATTCCCATCTCAAAAGTTTGGAGTGAACCAATGAGTTCATCCACATTCATGTTGCATATATCTTGAGCTTCTTCAATAGCAGTGACTTTCATGGCAAACCTCTTAGGCAATGATCTTAGAATCTTCCGCACCAGCTTTTCTTTAGACATCTTTTCTCCTAAAGCACCTGAGGTGTTGGAAATCTCAAGAATATTCACGTAGAATTCCTGAATAGTCTCATCCTCCTTCATTCTCCGACTTTCAAACTTGGTGGTCAGCATTTGTAGTCTTGACATCTTGACTTTAAAGGTTCCTTCATGAGTTGTTTTGAGAGTATCCCAAACCTCTTTAGCCAGCTCACAATGATGCACCAGTCTGAAAATGTTCTTGTCTATACCATTGAATAATGCATTCAAGGCTTTAGAATTCCCAAGAGCCAAGGCTTCTTGCTCTTTGGTCCATTCTTCTTCAGGTATAAGCACAGACAATCCATCTTTATCAGTCTTTACTAGATGCTCCCATCCTGAGTTTGTAGCTCTCCATGCCTTGCTGTCTAAAGACTTTAAGAAGGCTATCATCCTAGATTTCCAGTAGTCATAATTAGAGCCATCCAGAATTGGTGGTCTATTTGTGAATCCTATATCTTTATCCATAGTACCAAAATTTATCTTCCCTAGATCTCACCCAGAAAATAACAGGCAGTGCGCCTGCTCTGATACCAATTGAAATTCTGGCAATCACACAGTACAATGGATGTTATCACGAATGTTATGACATCCACTGTAACACAGACTAGTGGAGTTAATAATAAGCTGTAAATGGAAAGCAGTAAATAACTCAAGTAATTGTTCACCCAATTCAGTGTCAACCACACCTACATCTAGGGGCTACCAAGCCAGGGAGGAAATTCAATTTTAGTAGAATTAATTCAGATTCAAACATCCCGTTTTCACTCTTCACTTAAGACCTACCCAATGACACTTCAACCTAGAGACCACTAGACCAAAGTTTCCCACTCACTCCCTGTTGCACCCCAAAATTTGACCAACCTCTTTTCTTAATATTTGGCTTATGTTTCATTGCATTTTATCATTTTTGCATTTGCATAGCATAGTTCTTACAGGGGATCAAGTGTTTGTTTGTGTACCATCCAGGAGGAGAGCCTTATTGACCACAAGCTCAAGCAGAGGCACGGGTACAGGCCATCAAGTGGGTGTTATTATCAGGAACCATCAGAAGGTTGTCAGGGGGTCCATGAAGATTTATAATTGGTGTGATCATGAGGTAGAGGCTTTTTGAGTACCTCAGAGGTCATGGTGGAGTGGGAATAGTCACTCAGTTCATCTGCACAATGCCTAGGCAAAAAGGGTGAAATTAGGGTTTCATTTTTAATCAGGCTAAATTTGTTTTTGAGAGCAATACTTGTTTCCATGGTCTTCCATATGTCCTAAGGTGTTTGGGGATGTGAGATTGACCATCAATTTTAATCAGAAGAGCTTCAATTGATCAGTTGATTGAAAATTAGGAGATTTGGAGAAAAAGTCAATTGTGCAGTAAAAAAGTCAACTCCTGACTTTTTCAGGTCAAGATCATGATCCTTAATTTAAATATTACCAATGTATGGAATTTGATCAAGAAAAGTCAAGGGAATCATGAAAAATCAAGAGTTGTTGAAAGTTGCCATTTTGGGATTTAGGGATTTAGAAACTTTCTATTTTTGGAAAGTTTTATGGTTGAAGCAGCCATCTTCAAGGCCATTTTTCTTCATGATAAAGGCTTCAAATGGACTTGGCTCAAACATCAAAGTTGTTCCTTGTATTTCAAGCTTTCTTTTGAGTACCAATTCATAATCATATGACACTTGGAGCTCAAGTTATGATCCCTCAAAGTTGTGGATTTCATTTATTTCAAAACTGTCAAGTTTGGACAGATTTTTGCACCACTTTGCAAGCCAAATTACATCAAGCTCTTGATGTCAAATGAAACTTTGTCCCAAATAAAAGTTTTAGATCATGTTTCAAGCTTTCCAAAAAGTCCAAGAAGTCCTCAATATGATTTGTGAAGCTCAAGTTATGGATGTGCAAAGTTGAGGAAAAATAAGCCAAATCCATAACTTAGAATTTTTTCTAAGTTATTTCTGGACAGTTTGCATGGTATGATTTTCAACATCATTTTTCATGATCTTCCAATGATCAAATGGAACTTCCACCAACATGTAATTTGTTCTACTTCATGCCCTCTTTCATTTGAGCATAAGACCTAAGCAAATGGAGTTGTGTGCACAAAGTTACCATGGCTCAAAGTTGGTAGTTTGAACATGTTCTTAGGGAAAATGTTATGGTTCATCTTAGCATATTTTGCAAAGTCATACATCATGCTTGCTTTACCCTTTCCATGTGCATGGGATGTTGTATTTGGTGTTCCCAAACTTTGCCAAAACCAGCCAAACATCCAATTTGCCATTTTGCTCATTTTCAAATAACATTGCCTAAACATGTTATAAGTCAAAATCTGCCACAACCCAATGCCCCTCTCCATGCTGTTGCAAGCATACCAAGAAAGAAACTGGTGCATAACCCTAACAGCAGTTACTGTACAATCTTTCCATCCACCATTGATTCAAAAATCCGCATGGAAATGCAAATCTGCCCCTTCATTTTTCACCATGGTAAAACCCTCCAAACCACTTTCTCACTTGATATTTAAGCTAAAGAGCAGTTGAGAAGAAACCCTAGCCACCCTCTTTGCAAGAAATCAAATTTTGAGTTTTGGAAATCTCTAAATCTCTCCTTTGAAACTCTCTCATTTGTGAACCATCCCATAAAATTTTCATCACAAGATCATCACCTAAACTCTTTCTTGCAACTGTTTGCATAAAAGAGAAGATTTGAGCACTTTGCTTCTGGATACTCAAAATCATTTTCTGCTTCAAAAGGAAGAAAATACAAGGCTTGCTCAAAGGAGAAAGGAGGTATTGTGTGTTTGCTGCTAGCTTGTTTTTTTTTCTTGGAAGTCTACAAGAGGTAAGCATTTCTAAACTCTCTATTTCATATGCATTAGTATCATTAAAACATGTTTGAGTTTGTTTGTGTTCTTGGAGTTGGTTAACTTTCATTTGAAATGTTGGTGTGTATTATGATGGCAAGTCTGTGTCTTTGACTGTACAAATCTTGTTGTGTTTAATTTTTTGCAAGCTGTTTCCATAAGAAGTGTATACTGAGTTTGTTGTCGGTTTGACATTGTCATGACAAATTTTCCTCTGTCCATGTAAATATTATTTCATGTTTACGTTTTGCTGTCAAATACCATGTATGTGTTTTTTGGACGTCATGAGTTCAGTTGAGTATGTAACTGTGTAACTGCTCTTGTGAGGACATTTTATTGAACTCATGTGTTTTGCTGTCTTGTTCATTTTGGAATGAAGTTTGTCAGCTCTTGTTCCATTCCTGTTCTAGAGCATGTTTGTCTTTTTAAGTTTGAATTGGTTGGAA
Source organism: Lathyrus sativus (assembly GCA_963859935.3). Classification (NCBI taxonomy): domain Eukaryota; kingdom Viridiplantae; phylum Streptophyta; class Magnoliopsida; order Fabales; family Fabaceae; genus Lathyrus; species Lathyrus sativus. The sequence continues at coordinate 93,584,587 of OZ012738.1, forward strand.
AGAGTAGGAAGGCTGCCATGAAAGTTTAGGCTTGTTGTGCTTCACTTCTAGTTTAGTGTTTTTAGGCTGTTTAGTTTAGATTGATTGGCATTATGAGGATTCAATATGTTACTGTCATTAGGGTATGTGTGTAGGTTTTGTTGCTTTTGAGAAAATGCTGATACATGATGTTGCATTGTATAGTGTATTATGAATTAACATTGTCATGTTAGTTGCTGCTAGGATCTTGTGCTAGAGTTTGTTTGGTTGGTGATGATCAGCAGTACCATACTTAATGTTTATGTGTGCTTGTTGAGGTTTTAGAGGAAACTTTTAGCTTGAGGCATAATGATTAAAATAAGAATGCTTATTTCCTCATTGTTTGAGTTTTTTGTTTTGCTGCTGTCATAATTGTTGTGATAGTTATGTTGAAATGATCCATTTGGCTGTTGGAGCATTTGGTGATCAACATAGTTATGTTGATATTTTCCTGAGAAGCTATGCTGTTGGACTTCATCAAAATTGTCTATACCAAAAACTTTGGACTGCTTTTGATTGTGATGAATTATAGCAGCAAGTTTGATGCCTGTTTCTGTCCTGAGCAATTCATCTATGTTTGTTTGGCTGTTCAACTTTTTTTTTTGCAAGTGTGGTTGTCACTTACCTCTGTTGAAATGATTCACATTGATGTGCTTAGGCACATGAAGATCAACATTGCTTTCATTATTGTTAAATTTGTTCTCCTTGACTGTGTTTGGCAACTGTCATGTGGAATTGGTAAATGTTATGGAAGCCATTGGCACGAGGTATGATGATTGGAGACAAGAATGCCTCTTTCATTTCTTTATTGACTAATTGTTGTTATCTTAAGGCTACTGCTGGCCATAATGTTGAGATGATTCACAATGATGCTATTGAAGCATATCTTGTTCAATGATGATCAGCACAGTTTTGCTGTTGGAACTGTTTTGGCTTAAGTTCACTCAAACTTGCCCTGCTTACAATACCTTGTTGCTGCCAGAACTTGTTTTTCATGTTTGAATTTGTTGAGGTGGCTGCTAATATCTCATATTACACTGCTGCAAGCCAACTGCCATAACATGGCAGCCTCTAGACCTTAAGTTTTATTTTTGCTAACAACTTGGCTTAGAGTTTCTAGATGATTGATATCCTTATCTCTTGATATTTTAAGGTTGACTTTGTGCCTGCTTGAGTTGGTCTTCATGCTAAAACTGACTGTGCTTGATGTCATGAATACTAACTTTCTTTTGAAGCCATACTTTAAACTGATGTTTGATATTCCCATGTCCAAAAACCTGTTGTTATTCCTGTTTTAAACAAGACTATGTTGATTTTGATTTATGTTTGATTGATAAGTTATGATTCATAAGAAGAACATGATTGGTTTTGTGTTTATCATGTGAAGAATACCTCTGGACTTGTCATGTTTGCTGTTAATAAGATGTGATGCTAATTGGATTTTGTTGTGATCATTATCATGCCTTTTGCTGTTAGAGTTTGTCTGTCATGATAGATTTTGCTAGTATGAATTAAGATCTGTCATTGGAATAAACCAGAGGGATTGGACACTGTTATGGTTTTGAAATTCACAATCATGCTGGTGAAACTGTTCTTATTCAAGTTTGCTCAGTTTGAACCATTTACATTACTTTTAACTGATATTGCAATTTTGTTAAAGTCTGTTGTTTACTATTTGTAAGGGTGTGGTTGCCATTTCTATGTGTAATCTTGAGTTCTGTTAACTGCTTTGCTTGCATATCAGCTGGCTTGTAGAGTCCATGTGGTTTAAGTTCATATCTTAGTGACTGTCTAGAGCATTTGAGTTTGATTGGTATGTTTGTGGCCATGTGAAACTTATTGCTTGGATTCTGTCAATTCTTGCCTTGTGGTTTGTCAACCTCTAATGCCATCAATTTCAATTTGATTTGTTGTAACTTATGTGTGCTGAATGCATGACCTGTTGGTATTTTGGTTTAATGAATAATGGCTATTGTGAATCGTTGTCTTGGCTTTGTTTAAACACAAGCTTGTTTTTAACCTTTTCATTAAAATTGCAACTTGACAGCCACATTTTGATCCATGACAGAAACTAAACTTTTCCTTTGAAACTCATCACAAGTCTTACATTTAGAATTGGAACAACCCTTTGCTTGCATGAGATTACAGCCAGTTTATGATCTTCAATATGCATTTCAAGCCTTATTATGCATGTTCATTTGAATTCTTCTGTGTGTGCATCTTTTGAAGAAATGGACCACACCATCTTATTCCTCTCTTAAAAACAAGTGGTTTTGACTTTTGTTTTATCAAATTTGGTTGAGAATTGAAGAAGTTGTGATCAATCCTTTTTGGTATTTCACACTTGTCTTGCTTTAAAGCCCAGCCCAGAAATGCGCGCATTCTTAGTACATATGCACATGGGGTGGCTTGATACAACGGAAGTATCGCCACCCCAGTGGTTAATTGCCTTGCCTTAAGAACTTGCCTAGCCATGAGAACCTGTGTTCGACCCCTGCTGGGGGCGTTTTTTTCCTCCTTTTTTTATGTTTTTTTCCACGTGATTATATTTTTACTTTTCTTTTCCTCTCCTTTCACACGCGCAAGGTGGTTGGGGTGGTGTTGTTTTGTGCATGCAGCCTTAAGGTCTTGGGTTCAATCCTTGGGGAGGCACTTTCTTCTTTTTAGTGACTTGTTTTCTTTATTTCTTTTTTATTTTATTTTATTCTTTTCTTGTTTTTATTTTATTTATTTAAAATTAGTTTTGACTATTATAAAAATCCAAAAAAAGTCATTTTTCTAATATTTTGCTGTGTTATTTATTTTTTCTTTTAATTTTCATTTTATCTTTTTTTATTTATTTATTTTGAATTTACCAATTAATGTGCTTTGTGGCTTGTCCTTTATTCAAATCAATTTCTTTTCTTTCTCATTTCACTTGTGAGTGAATTATTTGGTGTTTACTTGGCTTTATGCCATGATCCCCCTAGGATTCCTAGTCCCTCCGTTTAGGATGGGAGTAGGAGAGACATTAGGTGTTCAATCCTTTGCATGACAACACTAGGATAGTTTCATTCCCTTTCACCCCAACTTTAGGAGCATTGTGCATGACAACATTAGGGTCCAGTTTCCCCTTAGTCTGTGTCTTTCTCTTCTCATCTCCTAAACAATTCAAAACACTTAATAAAGGATAATTTGTGTCGTACGCTACGAGCCTTAAGTACTTGAGGAATGATGGTTGGGGGGCCTCCTCTCAACTGTCTAGAGTTTTTAGCGTATGCCCTTTGGGCGATATGTGACGCATTCGCTTTCGAGTCATAGTCTTTAGTGCGACATGAGTTTCAAACCATAACTTAATCCACTTCTTGTCTTAAAAAACACAAAACAAAAACATCAAATCTTTTTATCCTTTGAGATCTTAATTGGAAAATCATTTTTATAGAAAGAGTGTTGTTAAGCTTTGGTCCTACCGCAAACATGCATCGTCCCTAACTGCTAGAACTAAGGTTTAACCCTACTCGGTTTAAAACACTTGAACCAACTTGTGGTCGTGTCAGCCCGAACTACGTTTGCTCTGATTTCTCGTACCAGATGAGGATATGTTTGCACTAAGTTATTTATGGACAGCTTGCATAACATGGTTTTCAACATCCTTTTTCATGATCCTCCAATCCTCAAATCAAGATGACTTCAACATGAAAATTATTCCTTGTCATGCCCTCTTTACTTAGAGCTCAAGTTTAGGGCAAAATGATCTTTGTGCATCAAGATATCATTGCTCAAAGTTGATGTTTTGAACTTGTTTCAAGGAGTGAAACATGTGTCATTTGTGCTTGCTGATGTTTTTTATGATATTGATCTGCTCATGTCCCATTTCCATGTGCACGGGATGCTGCATTGGGAGCCACCAAACATTTCCCAAAATGAACCAATACAAGCTTGTACCATTTTGCTCCATTTTTGAATCCTTAGCCAAAACAAGTAAAAGACAAACAACTGCTATTGCTCCACTCCTTGCAGCCCAGCTAGGTCACTCTCTTCATCCACAAGAAACCTAGAATGAGACAAGGGAATGCAGCTGGCTGGTGTACTACCTCTCATCCTCACCATTGATGCAAGAAAATATGAAAGGTGCAAATCTGCCCCTTCATTTTTCACTGTGGTAAAACCTCCTTTCCACTTGGTATTTAAGCTAAGCAGCAGCTGTAGCAAAACCCTAGAAGCCATCATTGTTGCAAAAAACCAGAGCTTTCATTTTTAAATCCTCCAAAACCACAAAATCTGTCCTATGCAAACTTGACCCCAGCATCATTTATGTTCATTCAACCACCTCAAAAACCATCTGTACAACCTACAAATAGCCTTTTGAAGGTATTCCAACCTTTAAACCAGTCCAAGACTTCATTTATCCAAAAGTCAACCTTCTACCTAACAAACTTTGACCTTTTACTCAAAACAAACCTAGCTGCCAACTGTTTGATCTGTGAATCATTGGAGCTGTTGTCTTACATCCTAGGAGCATTTGCAGGCTGTGGAAAGGGAAGGATCCTTGGTTTTCTGGCTTCTACCATAGTGAGGTCTACAAGAGGTATATGGCTTCAAACCCTACCATTGATATGCATCATGTTTATGTTTTGTGGTTTGTTGGATTGGTATAGACATTATTGTGTTAAGTTGTAACTTTGCTGTCAAAATATATGAGACCAATAAGATGTGCATTAGATGTTAGAATGTCATTAAGGTGGTTTATGTCTGTTTTTACCTTTGTGAAAGTATGTTGTTTGGATACATGATGAGTTTAGACTCTTGGCATTCTTCTGTCAGTTTAACCACCTAACTGTTTTGAAAGCTGTCAACAAGAGAGGTTTAGGTTAGATGCTTTAATAGTGAATCTTGTTATGCTTGACATGTATCATTGTTGAAGTTTAAAGTTGGTTTTGTCTAGCTTATTTGTTTGGCTTTGTGACTGTCATTAGAGTTCCATGATTGCATAATGGTTGCTGTTGGAAGTATGTGCATAGAACTGTTAAAGGTTTTTAATACCTTAGGACTGCTGTTGGCCACTATGTTGAGGGGATTCACAATGAATTGTTGATGATCAGCATAGGCTTTTGTTTTTAAGATAGGATTTGTTTTGAGGGTTACTTGTTGTTTAATGTGATGCTCCTGGTGAGATGATTCATCTAGTGCTGTTGAAAGCATATTTTGTCCCATGATGAACAACTCTGTTGTGGCTATGTAAAATTTGTCTCTCATAACTAAAAAGCTTGTTTTGTGAATTAGCAGTTGCCTCATGTAGTTTTTGTTAGTTTGAGTGAACTGAACCTTAATGTTCTAAGTTATAGTTGTGTTGTCTTTGGTTTTGAGTTTGAGTTTGTTCAGATTTGTGTTCACTTGCAACTGTTATGGATGGTTGGGATTTGAATGTTAAATTTTTCCATTTACAAGTGTTGTTTGGTTCTGTTAAGTGTAAGTAGGATGCTTGAGATTAGTGTCTAAGTCATTTGAATTTGAAGACTTGATAGGTCTTGCTTCACATCACTCTTGTTGTGCTTGGCATTTTCTGTTTGGATCTAAAAACAACTTCATGTATGTGTGCAAACTGTCTTGGATGTGCCTACTGTTATGCATATGACCATTTGTCTTATATGTGCCTTTGCCCTATGTTTGATTATGAAATGGAGTTTATCAGCTTTTGATGCAATCACTGCTCTAAACCCTGTTTTGTGAATTAGCAAGTGCCCTATCATGTTTGAATTAGACAGTTTGAGTTGAGTACTGCTTTGATCAGAATTGGAACTGATGAGACTGTTTTGAGTTTGAGTTTGTCAACTCATGTTGACCTGCATTGATTCATGGACCCTTTACTTTAATGTGCATCTACTTTGCTGAGCATTGTGATGTGTTGCTGCATTTGTTTTAAATTGGTACTTTGTTTGATTGGTGAACTGCTACTTCATGTGTGTGTTGACAGTTTAGGAAGAATTGGACATTGTTATAAGTTGTGACATTACTGTTGAGCTGTTTTGAGTTTAAAACTATCAATTTAGGATCTACTCATCTTGAGGTTCCAACTGTCATTGGAGGCAATATACTAATCAGTGTTGGTATTGTGATGCCAACTTTGTTTACACTGTTTTAAGCAAAACGATTTTCAATCTGTGAAAAGGATTATTGTTTGTGGCTTTGGCATTTCAATTTGTAAGTTATGAATTCAATCAGTTTGAGCCTGGCCTGCCTTGTTTACTTTTATAAAGTTTGTTTGTCCGATTTTTGCACTTACTTTGTCTGCAATGCTGCTGAACCATTGGGTTTGTTTTAGTGTATTGAACTGGCTGGTAGTTTCTCCCTTGGGGGTGGTTAATCATGATGCCATCAAGCACGATCTTAAGTTGTTTGCAATTCATGTATAGCAAGTTCTTTGGTCTGTTGCAGCTTTGGACTGATAAGCATTGCATTGTCACTGAGCCAGTTAAGCTTTATCCATATGCCAGGCTTTGTTCTTAGACCTTTTCACTAATTGCAACTCACCTGATGATTTTGTGTTCTATTTTTTTTAATAAATCTTTCTTTTAAAACTCACTTGGTTATGATTTTTTGTGGAAAAGGTGCTGTTAATCATGATGAATGTGAGACTGTTTAGATCAGTTTGAAACTCATGTGTGTGTTGAGCAGTTTAGGAAAAATTAGACATTTGTTAAGTTGTGATCTGCTGCTATTTCTTTGATTGAGTTCTGTTTTCCTTCTTTCATTATCAATCCAAATGCTACATAATGCTGTTATCACCTATCACTTCCAACCTTTGTCAAGATTTTGCTCTATTTGTTGTTTGTAAACAAAGTACCTTGTTTGACTAAAGCTGATTAAGTCTTGGTTTGGAGTTGCTATTGAGATTTCATCTTTGTGGAGGCATGACATGTTGAATTCATCTATGATTGTTGTTAGAATCCTTGGCTGTCAAATTTCTATTGCACTGTTTGATAACTCATGTTATTGTCAATTCAACCTTAATTTGCCTTACATTCTAGATATGTGTAAACTCATGACATGATGTGGTTTAGGTCTGTAGCTTGTGTTGCCATAGATCTTTATGCTAACTTTAAGTTTTACCCAAGTTTGCTTTAAGTTATTTCATTTGAATTTACAACTTGAAAGTCACTTCGTGATTCAGTGAGAGATTGAGCTCATCTCTTTGAAAATCATCATAAGCAATACATTTAAAAAGTGAGCAGACCCTCACTTGTGTGTATTGGCACCTAGTTTGTTCCTTGTTCTTCAAAATGCATGTCACACATCCTTTTGCATGTTCACTCATGTTTTAAGTTGTAAGCATCATTTGGAATTTTGGTTGGTACCTTTGTGATCCTTGTGAAAAAACAAACAAGTTAGACTTTAGTTTCACTAAAATTGATTAAGATTTGGTTAAGTTTGGATCAAAACGTATCTTCATTGGTTGTTGCTGTGAAGTTGCCCAGAAACGTGCCTTTTAGGTATTTTATTTATTGGGGTGGCGTTATACAATGGATGTATCGTCACCCCAGTGGTTAGTAACTTTCCTTGCCATGCCTTGAATCTGAGTTCGACCCCCAGTGGGGGCATTTTTTTTTGTTTTTTTTCATGTTTTTCTTTGTTTTATTTTCATGTTTTTCTTTGTTTTCTTTGTTTTTTTTTCTTTCTTTCTCCACTCAATATCACATGTGCGTGTTGGCTAGAGTGGTAAGGTTTTAAATTTTGAACCTTGAGGTCATGAGTTCTACCCTTGGTAGAACCCCTTTCTTAATTTTAATACCTTGTTTTATTTTATTTTATTTCTTTTCTTTTTTCTATTTCATTTATTTAAAAATAACTTTAAAACTCATAATATCCCAAAGAATCATATCCTTTTGTTTAATAAACCATTTTATCTCTCTTTTATTTTAATTCTCATTTTATTTCTTTTTTTTTATCTTGGGCTTTTTAGCCCATTTTAAAACTATTTAAAATAAGGAACAAATTATCTCTTTGTATTGAATTAAAAAGATAGGATTAAGTGTAGACTTCTTCCTCTCCGAGTGTTGGGATGCTCACTGTAGTGTGGGTGGTTTCGACACTCGTCTTTCAATGCGAAGACGCTTTCATTTTCAAACCTTCCCTCCTAAACCTCGGTCTCATACCGAGTGCATTTTCAAAAACACCTTTCAAGAAGAAAATCCATATCTCTTTATATTGAATTAAAAAGAGAGGATTAAGTGTAGACTTCTTCCTCTCCAAGTGTTGGGATGCTCACTGTAGTGTGGGTGGTTTCGACACTCGTCTTTCAATACGAAGACGCTTGTACGTTTTCAATCCCTTTTCTCCTAAAAAACTCGTCCCCGTACCAATTGTATTTTCAAAACACTTCCATAAAGCAATAAATTATCTTTGTATTAAATTAAAAAGAGAGGATTAAGTGTAGACTTCTTTCTCTCCGAGTGTTGGGATGCTCACTGTAGTGTGGGTGGTTTCGATACTCGTCTTTCAATACAAAGACGCGACTCTATTCACCACCCCTCCTTTCCATAACTTTTCTCCGCAACCTTCTCACCTAAAACCTCGGTCTCGTACCGAGTGCTTTTTTTCAAATTATTTTCTTAACAAAAACTTGAATGGTCGTGGAGTGGTTAGGCGTAGGCCTTCTCCTATCCCGAGTGCTGACGTTTACCGTGGGGTTCTCTGTCGCAAAGCACTTACCATTCAAAACCAAAAAACATCTTTAATAAGAGAATGAAGTTTTCTTTGTATTGAATTAAAGAGAGAGGATTGAGTGTAGTATTTTTCCTCTCCGAGTGTCAGGATGCTCACTGTAGTGTGTGTGGTTTTGATACTCGTATTTCAATACGAAGACGCTGTGTTTGCCACACCTTTTTATAACAAAAAATTTGAGATAAAGAATTGGGTACTACCCGAAAGGGGTTACTATCCGAGGATCTACCTCACCCCTAAAAAACAATCTCACAAATCGAATGTGACATCTTCCCTCGCATGGCGAAAACCTAATAATTTCAAAAAGGATATGATACGTCCGTTCTACCGCAAACAGGTAACGCATAAGTCTCCTCACATGCGAGCGGAAAAACACCTAAACTGCTAGAACGTGCACGATAACATCATCCATAAAAACATTAACAAACCATAGGCCGAACTACGGCTGCTCTGATTGTTTACTTCTTTTAAGTAAAGATACGTAGGCACAAGGGCCACAATCCTTTCCGAGCACATTCCCCCCTATATCTGTAGTTCCTCGAACTAAGTCGACTATGACTTTCTCATACCTATTGAGAATACGTAGGTCTAGAACCGCGAAGTCCTACCGAGTCTGTTCTTTCTCCTTTCATCCCCGTTATCTCCTTTTTCCCTGTTTCTAACCCTTCTCTCTCTCTTAGAACACACTTTTATAGCATAATATTTTAGCAAATATAATCACACATCGACAAACAAATGGTTCCCATCGAGTATGATGGATGCGAGGGGTGCTAATACCTTCCCCTCGCATAACCGGCTTCCGAACCCGTTCTTGGTCACGAGACCATCTTGTCCATTTCTTTCATAAGGTTTTCTCGATATTTTTCTTTCCCCTCATGGGATAAATAAAGTTCGGTGACGACTCTTCTGTCTATCTTTTTCACCTCTCCGTCGTTGCACGATGCATTTTTCGAGTAGCGACAACCGACCCCTCCTTCGCAGCGATGCGACACTCCCCCTCAATCACCACAGTGATATCAATACACAATTACAATATGAAGACACTCTTCAAACACACCTTGATCTTGCTTCACAACTTTGATCAAGAGACACAACACTCTTGCTTAAAAGCTTTGAGTGACACAATGAACACACCTATTCACTAACACTAAACTAGAGCAATCATACAACAAACAATTACTTGGCCTACAAGGAATCCTAAGACTCCTACACACACGTGAAAAACAAAGTTCTTCACTCACAATACACACTCTTCAATCTCTCTCCAGAAGCTCTGCCTTAGAACTCCTGCTTATTTGGAGTGATCCTTCTGTTATTTATAGCAGCAGACTTGCTTTGGGCCTTGATGGAGAAATTAGGTTTACCCAAGATAAACCTCTCTTCATAAAGTTGCACCCTTATTAGTTTTGGAGTCTTCTATGTTATCCTCAGCAATGCCTGTTATATCGCCTAAGATAACTAGGCTTTCTGGATTTTTTCCTGAAGTATAGCCTGAGCTAATAACAGAAAAACTAACCCTGCGCGCCCTGAGGTCATACGCTTGATGTCATAACATCCAGCATGACATTCAGCTTCACTTACTCTTAGCTCTCCCTGCAGAACACTCTTCATGTATGTCATAACATCACTTATGACATTCATACATACTCCAATGTTTTGCCATAAAATGCCGCCAATCAAAAGCATCTACAGACTCAAAATATGGAATAAACTAAAAAAAGGTAATATTAGCTTATATGAGGTATCATTGTAGAGTATGTGAATAATAATGATAACCCTTTTTGGGGTCGGTGATAACCAAGAAAGACACACTTGAGTGATCGAGTTTATAGTTTATCAAGTCTAGGGAACAAATTATGTACAAAACATGTTGACGCGAAGACTCGAGGAGGAATTGGGTGAATGGGGAGAGTTTGAAAATAGGATTGAATGATGGATTTTATTATTAAGGATAAATGAGGGCATTCGATTTATAAGGTAACACGCAGTGAGCATAACATCTCCCCAAAATCAGAGAGGAACATTACCATAGAGAAGTAGGGTTAGATTGGTTTCTACAAGATGCTGATTTTTGCATTCGAATACCTCGTTTGAGGTGTATGAGGGCAAGATGTTTGGTGGAGAATATCATTGGATGACATAAAAGTTTGAAATTGTTGGGATAAATGTTCACGTGCATTGTCACTTCTTAGAATACGAATAGACAAACCAAATTAGGTTATTTCCCGATAAAATTGTTCAAAAATAGAAAACAATTCATATTTGTTATTCATTAAAAATAGCCAAGTGCAACGTAAAAAATCATCAACAAAGGTTACAAAATACCTAGACTCAAAAGTAGACTCATTACACGAGGGACCCCAAATATCAGAGTGAAATAGAGCAAAAGGGGACGCAGCCTATTTATTGACTTGGTCGGGAAAGTGACTACAAGTATGTTTCCCTAATTGACAAGACTCACAATGTAACATGGATAATTTAGATAAACGAGACACCAACTTTTATAGCTTAGGAAGACCTGAATGACCTAATTGAGCATGTATAATGAGTTTAGAATCTGTGGTGGATGACATAGAGAAGTAGTAGAGGCCTTGAGATTCACATCTGACGCTAATCATTTAGTTTGCTCCTACAAGGTAACATTACTGTTAGTAAAGGTGATAGAACAATTAAGGGGCCATGTTAAACGGCTGAATGATAGTAAATTATATGGGCAATTAGGTATGCATAGGACAGAAGTAACAGAGAGATGGTAGAATTTGAATAGTGTCAATCCCTTGAGATCGAGTTTGAGAACCATTTGCGGCAGTTATACTAGGTAAGAAACCAGAAGTGGAGATGGAAGAGAAAATACCTTTATTACCGGTAAAATGATCAGACGTGTTAAAATCAAGGATCCATGAACCTAGAGGAGATGATTAAGAGAAGAAAACTGATGAATTACCAGTGTATGCAACCGAAGTCGTGGAACCAGAGTTTTAATTAGTCTGACACCACCTTGTCGCAACTGCGAAAAAGAGCCGGCGAAAACAAACAGAAGAGTCGCCACCGAACGTTATTTATCCCAACGAGAGGAAAAGGAAACGATCAAAGAAAACCTAAAAGAACGGGAAAGACAAGGTTATTGCAATCAAATCTTGGGTTCGGGAGTCAGTTATGCAAGGGGAAGGTATGAGCACCCCTCACGTCCGTTGTACTCAACGGGATCCACGCTTGTTATCTAATCAAAGGGTGAGTTATCTAAAAACTACTGCTAAACCGAGGAGAAAGAAAAGAAAAAACTCGATAGGACATCGCCGCCCTATGCCTACGTACTCCCTTGTGCAATGGGAAAGTCAGAGTCAACATAGTTCGGGAAACTACGGGTGACGGGGGAAGGTTGCTCGCCAAGACATCATCGTTTTGTACCTACGTATCCTCATCTGGTACGAGAAATCAGAGCAAACATAGTTCGGGAAAACTAGACCACTGGTTGGTTAAGTGTTTTTTTATGAGCAGCGCTAAGTTCCCATTCTAGCAGTTAGGGTCGATGCCTGTTTGCAGTAGAACGGAAAAGTAGCGTACTCTTTCTGAAAATGATTTGAAGAACAATCCCGAAGGATAAAAAGGTTTGAATTTGGTTTGTTGGTTTTAGTGAAGTGGATTGATTAAGTTAGTTTGAGACTCACATTGCATTAAAGACTATGACATAGGAGCGAATGCGTCGCATATCGCCCAAAGGGCATACACTAAACACTCTGGACAAGTGAGGAGAAACCCCCACTCATCATTTCCCATGTACTTAAGTCTCGTAGCGTACAATGTTTGTCATTCTTTATTAAGTGTCTTAGAGAAGTTTGAGATGAGAAGAGAAAACACAAGCAAACACTAAAGGGAATTTGAAAACCCTAATGTTATCATACAAAATGGTCCTAAGGTTAGGATGAAAAGGAAGTCTACCTAATGTTATCATACATATGATGGACCTAGAGTTGAGGTCAAGAAGGGACTATCCTAACTGTTATCATGCAAAGGATTGAAAGCCTAATGTCTCTCCTACTCCCCCCTTAAACAGAGGGACTAGGAATCATAAAGGATCATGTGAGCAAGCACAAGTAAACAATATTCAATTCAATCACAAATGAAAATAAGGATAAAAGAAGTCTAAAAAAGAGAGAAGAAGAAAGATGAAGAAGAAAAATGCACAAGGAATAACAAAATGTATATGCAAACAGAAGAACAAACAAATCAAGACCAAAGCCTCAAACACAAAAGGTCAAACCCAAACAAGATGGACAAACACCTCAAGTCAACATATCATTGGTGCATCTCACTTCCAACCCGCATCCAAGATGTGCAGACAAACACAAGGGTAAAGCAAACCAACTCCATCAGTCAAATGGAACAAAAACCTCACAAGGAATCAAAACAAAACATGAAGCCAAACAATATGAAACCAGATGACCCAAGAAGCAAGATGGGGCAACAACATAACATGATCAATAGGTTGGCATCCAATCATGAAGATGTGAGAGGGATCACATAAGTTTGAAATTCAAAGTCAAATTTCAAAGTGAATCAACCATCATCAACATCCACAAATGAGATATCACACCAAAGCAAACATCAAAGATCCAAATGGAATGAGGAGAATTCAGAAAATCACCTCATAATGGATCAAAATCATTTGTTCACCCAATAGCAATTTAAATCCAAATAAAAACAAATAAAAAACCCTAAAAGAGAGAAAGAGGAGACCAAGGCATGAGTAAAGACTCAAGGACATCACCATAGGTCTAGGACCATCATAGGATCACATGAAAATTTCTCCATCATTTTTAAATGTCCAAAAATAATTTCAAACTAATTAAAAACAAGCAAGTAAATCAAAAATACATGAAAATATCCAAAACAGAAAACAAAAATCTAAGAAAATCACCATAGGTTCAAAACCATCATAGGATCATATAAAAAAATTCATAATTTTAAATGGCTCAAAAGTATTTTTAAACCAATTAAAGTTAGCCAAAACAAATAAAAATCATGAAAAATACAAAAATGCAAAATAAAAATGCACAAAAATATAAATCAGAAAGAGAAAAATAAAAGAGAATTTTAAAAAATATTTTGGTATTTTTCTGATTAAAAATGAATTTTCTATGAATTTCTGAAAATAAAAAGGAATTAAAAACAATTTAGAAAAAGAAAATAAAACAGAAAAAACACAGCGCGTTGGATTTCATTTCATTAAATGACGTGGTTGATCTAAGGATCAGAGAGCGCGCATCCACGATATGAACACTAGTCAGCTCACCCACATAGATCAAAAGAAAGTCAAAAGCACCAGATTAGAACAAGTGGCATGATGGACGGTGAGATCATCATCTTCAACCTCCAGCCACTTGAAATAACCAGAGATTTGCAGAAAATCATGCATCTCTCAAACTATAATCAATGGAGCTCATAATGGTTTCATTTGATGCGTCTTTTCAAGACGATCTCAACCATATCATCGCGCCAAATTTCTTTAAACCACAACTTACTCGATTTGAAAAAAACCAAAACAAGATTCAAACACGAATTTAAAAATTCAGCAACAAAACTCAACTACAACTAAAAACTAACTATACAAACAGCATCAGCATGTCAATGGCTACATTTTAGCAACAAATTTGGATCAAAATGGTTGAGAATTATACCTGTTGAAGCTCAACCTTGAAGCTCTAAATATGGAGTTCCCTAGCTTGACTCAAGCCACGATTCTTTAAGTTCTTGATCTGGTTAGCTTCACTAAATGTTGGTGAAGTTAACTGAGTGGAGAATTTGAGTGTTTAAGGTGTGGAAATGGAAATTCGAAGTTCAAGCTTAAGAGTTCAAATGTGATCTTATCAGAGTGGTTTTGGCTATCAAAAGCTTGTGGAAATTGGTGGAAATCACTCCCTATTTATAGCAGAAGCTTTTTGAATCAAATGGGAGGGTGAATGAGGCAGTTTGGATGGAAATCGTGCACACCTGCAGCATGAGCAAAGTGTGACTTGCAATATGTCAAAACTCACTCAAATCATGCGTTTCAAGGTGTTAATCACTTCAGTCAAGTTGGTTAAACATGTTTAAGTGAAATTCGTGCATTAATTTGGCGATTAGAAGCCATTTCAATCAATTTCAAATCTGACTTGGAGTGAAAATCCATCTTTGAAATCCAATTTTTGCAGCCATGGTTCTCACAATGTAGGAAGCTTTATGAGATGATTCTTCTTGCATTAGATTGAGGGAGATGCAATCTTTGCAATGTGAAAATAAAGTATTGATTTGGAAGCTTGAATTGAAAGATATGATCTTTCAAAGTAACCTCCATGAAAGAGTGCAAGATCATAAAACACTTAGAAAAATTTCAAGTCTTTTTAAGGACCAAAAATGACCTATAATGTTTTGATGAAAATCAAGACCTTCCATGGGTTTTTAGCTCTTCCATGTTGAATCAAAGTTGTAAAGGACATCTTCAAGTTTATTCTAGAAAATGAATGGGCTCCAAATGATAAAAATTGACCAAGTTATGTCTTTTTGAAGTTGACTAAGAAAACCTTCCAAAACTCAAAATGACCTATAATGTCTTCCCACCTTTGATGACCTTCTAAGCATAATTTGATCTTTCCTTGCAAAGAGAACTTGTTAGGGATGATGAGAAGAGTTCATTAAAAAAAAAACCACCTCAAGATGTTGAAAATTGAAGGAGTTATGCTCATTTGATCATAACATCCACCATTTGTCCAAATTAGGTCAAGTATCTCAAAATAACTTTGAATCTCTTGATGATTTCTTGCACCTTAGGCCATAATGAACCATATATGATATTAAAATGATGTTGCCTTGAACTATATTTTATGATGAGGAACTTCTAGGGTTAAGAATACCACAAAGTCACAGAGAACATCTTGCTTGAACTTGAAGAACACAACCTTCTTCTTTAAGAAACAAATCATGATACCTTGATTCTCTGCCAAGAACAAATGCTATGCAAATATGAATATGATAATGCAAAGAAACATAAGCCAAGGACACAAGAAAAGATGAGCAAAATTTGGGGTGCTACACACCTGAGAAAATCCCCATAGCTTGGCGTAGAGTTCTGAAGAGAAGGTGAAGTCTGCAGAGTGTCTGGGTGATCTATTTGAGCTGCATTTACCTGGCGTGGAGGTCTGCTATGAAACTTTCAACAACGGTCAATAGTATGTCGAAGTCGGTTTATAACGGTCACACTTGGGACGAGGATTGGAGTTGGATGACCCTCCTCGAAAGCAATTCTGATATTTTTCCAAGAGATGCAAAGGCAGCAGTGTCACCTGGTGTCGGAGTAGCAATATATGGAGGGAAACCGGGCCAAAAACATATGATGTAGCCAAGCACAACCGTTTTTCACTAGCTACATCATAGTTATGAACAATAGTACCTAATAAAACATGGTTATGAACGGACTCAAGCACTGATGGTAGTCTGATAAGTGTCATGATCATGAAAAATTTACTTTGTTGTTCGGCATAAGTTGTTGAATCTTTTGTGTAAAGCATGAGGGTGGTGTAATTTGCTTTCAAGACATTAAGCTTACTCAGACAGACTTCCATATCCATATTATCCACCTTCAGAGTGTTGATTTTGTAGATGACACAATATAGACAATGAACATCATTGAAGAAGACTTTCTTGATCTTTTCCCAAGCCTCATAGCAAGTGGAGAAGGTTTGGTGTTGTGCTTGGATATTATATGCTATGGAAAACTATAGCACAATACATAACGATGCATTCGTTTTCTTCCATTTTGACAGCACCAGCCCATATGTTGTAGTTGGATGAGTCGTTTAGTTTTTCACATAGGATAAGTGAAACTTTGTTAAACGAATCATTGAAACTAGAATAAGTGGAACTTTGTAAAAAATGATTTATATAAGAAAAAATATAGATCGTGGTATTAATTACATAGATATCATATTTTATTGAAAATGTTCTAGAGAATATTCTCTTCATATACATACATAAATATTAACAGGGTGCATTAACAAATTCTCGTAGAAAGAATGCCATGTATTTGTAAATGAAAAGGAATCTTTGTAAATGAAATGGAATTTGTGGACTCGTTTGAAAACTTATTAATGGGTTTATTAATCTGAATATGACTTTTTACAATTGCAAATGTGAAGGAATTTAAAGAGGTTTAAAATCTCTAGAATCTATTGTGTTTTTTTAACAGTGACGTGACAGGTCAATTTGTTAAATTAATCAGACGGCAAAAAACAAAAGTTTTCACATAAATTTTTAAGACAATTTTTTAAAGAAATTCTTTTGAAGGACTAATGACAAAATTCACAATACTAAAATAATCACAAACATATTTAACTTTAATTATGCTAGTTGAATATAACTTTAATTATGCTAGTTGAATATAAGTGCGGTGAATTATTATGTTATACTGATACAAACATAGGACATGATATCAACTATTACAAGTCAACATAAATAATAATTTTAAAAACTAAATAAATTAAACGTAATAACAAATGTGGGTGTCTGTCACGTCGGTGTCCCACAATCGGTAACACTCCCAGTTGTGTGTAAACTCTACCATATATGCAAGTTTTGAAAGGTAATAACTGGCAAAATATATAGTGATTTTGAATTGTATATAAGACAATAAGCAACGAGTATTTCTAAGGTAATAACGGCAAAAAATTGCTGTGCGAGACAAAAATACAAATTCAAGAAAATAATATGCAATCTAAATCTGCAACAGTTCATGAGATATACCGATGATGTTGTACTTCAAGTCATCAAAATGTAATCGATCTTCACGGATTGAATGTGAGAAATCTTCCCCCAATCTTCACCATTAGGTTTCATGCATTGCTGTTTGAGCAAGAAACAATTCGTAATTTGTAGGGTTGAAATGGATTTAGGCAGACCCTCCACTGGTAAACATTGAAGATTGTGGCAGTCAGCAAGATGCAGTTCTTCAAGAGAGGAGGGGTGGCAGAGACCTCTGTAGTCCAGTTTTTTAAGATTCACACAATCAGAGATATACAAAGAAGTAAGAGAGAGGGGAAGAAACCCTTGATCGGGAAAAGACACCAAGTCTACTTTTCCAATATGCAGATAAATTAGAGAAGTGTTGATTCCCAAAGCCCGTTTCAATGAGGTGACGAGAAGTTTAGAACAAGTGTTCAGATGCAAGTACTCTAGGCTTGATGGCAAACCTCCATCAGGAAATGACTCTAATTGTGAACACTTTTCTATAGTTAGGTTAGTAAGAGATGGAAAGAGAGTGTTCATGCATTCAGGCAATGATTTTAAATTCTCCAATTCGCAAATTTCAAAATACTTAAGATTGGGCGCAAAGAATCCCCCTTTGGGAAACGATACAAATTTAGGACAATCAAAAATCTCCAGTCGTGAAAGTCTATGATCACACTCCTGTAAAATCATTTCAAGACTACTACAGTTTACAATTGAGAGTGACTGTAGTTCTGGGAAAAAATCCAACGGAAAGGTCCTTAGAGAGTCACAGCTACCGTCTATACCCAAATATCGAAGGAAATTATAGCAACAACCTAGGGGAATAGTCAGAGTTGGGAAATCTGTAATTTCGAGTGATACGAGAGGGGCATGAGATAAGGTATGTCCAATCCATTCAGGCAACATTTCTCCCATGCAATTGCCACCAATCTTGAGAATTTGCAAAGCAGCTGGATGATAATCAAGTTGCAGCTTTCCACAATTAAATAGCTCTAACTTATGAATGGCTGGAGCAAATGAAACAGAAGTCACAAGCCGCTGGCAATAAGAAATTTCAAGCTTCATTAAACAGGGAAGTTGCACAGGCAAACACTCTTTTAGATTCGGACAGTTTTGAATTGAAAGTTTTTGGAGACATGGAAAAGCACCCGACACAGTTTTACAATCCCATTTTTCCCATCCCTTCATATCTTTAAAACTTAAGGTTAGCAAGGATACAAATGGAATAATATCAAAAGAGCTACTCCCATTTCCATAAAACGCACTACCAATAACCACTATCCCAGATAGCCCTGTGATCCACAGTTTCTTGAGAGATGGCAAAATTCCAAGTGGAGGTAATAACACAATATTTTCACAATTACTCAACTTTAAGGACACTACATTAAAAAATGAATTACTATTTCCAAACCATTCTGGAAAACGTGTACCACCATAGCTATTGATTGACAACTCTCTCAATTTTTTGAAAGCTTGTAGTTTCTCAAACAATTCTCTTTCTTTCTCTGAATCATCCCTCTTTGCATTCCATTCTAACTCTAGCTTCACAAAGTGTATTTTATTTTTAAAATTTGCTGCCTTGGAATGGGAAGGATTTATAATGTTTTGAAGATTTGAAATTGAAAATTTTTCATGAAGATTGAGTTCTCCTAACTGCTTGATATTGGCCTCGCTACCTTTTTCCACATAAAACGAACTTAGTACATGAAGATTCTTTAGTTTCTCCATATCCCTTGGCATTTTTCTCACTATAGTTCCACTAAAATCAAGATACTGCAAATTAGTGAGTTTGTGTAAATTCAAGGGCAACTCTTTTAAACACCAACAATTTCTCAACTTCAGTATTTGCAAATTATAGAGAGAGCACACTGAATCAGGTAGCTTTTCTATGAAAGTAAAAGAAAGGTCTAGATAACGGAGATGCTTGAGATTCCCTATGGAGTCAGGCAACTCATTCTCAAAAGAGCATCCAGACAACGACAATACACGGAAGAATTTAAACTTTGAGAATAACTCCTGCATTAATGTGCTGGACATCCGGTAGTTTGATGAAGTATCGCAGGTACTTAATGGTAGATAAGTGCGTAATCTATTAGCATTGGGTAATGTCTCAAATACTTTGGATGGTTTAAATGTATTTCTTAAAATATGCGATTCTTCATCATTAAATGTGAAGTAAAAATCCCCACATGCATATTTTGTCAAATCATTGAGAAGGTCATGCATTATAAAATCCATCTCATATTGCCTTGATATCTGAAAAAATGACCTCCAAAATAGTTCATTGAAGTACTGTTCACCAACTTCTTCCATACTCATATTCTGATGAGGGCATTGAAGAAAATTCTCAGCCATCCAAAATAAAACTAAATGCACATTTTCAAATACAAATTTTTTTGGAAATAAGGCACAAAAAGCAAAACATCTCTTGAGATGAGAAGGAAGGTGATGATAACTCAATATGAATGCAGGAATGATGTTGCTCTCCTCTTCTCGTAAGTCCCATATCTTGCTAGCCAATATACCTTCCCATTCCAGCAAAGATGATTTTCTGTACAAGAGACTTCCAATTGTTTTCAAGGATAGAGGTAATCCTTGGCATTTTTCAATTATCTCTTTAGCAATTTCCTTAAAGTCAGAATCTATGAGAGGATTATCATCAAGAAATGCGTGTTTGGAAAATAACTTCCAACAATGTTCTTTTTTTAATTGCTCTAGCTGATGTATTCTACTTGACCGGGTGGTTGAGGCAACTTTGAGACTACGGGTAGTCACAAGAATTTTGCTTCCTTGAGCCCCAAAATTAAAAGGAATCTGTAAAGCTTCCCATTGGTCACGTCTTTCGTTCCAAAGGTCATCCAAAACAAGAAGAAATCTTTTCGCAGTCAATTTTTCCTTCAACCTTTCTTGGACCATATTTAGGTCTCTACTATCATCCATTGATCCAGTGATACCCTCAAGAATAGCTCTCGTTACCTTGAAAACATCAAATTCTTCTGACACACATGTCCAAGCTTTGACATCAAATTTTCCTTCCATCTCTGGATCGTTGTATAAGTATTGAGCAATCATGGTCTTACCCATCCCACCCATGCCAACTATAGAAACAACTGACAGTTGATAGTTATCAATCTCAACGTCAGATGTCAGCCAATTACAGATAGTCTCCTTGTCAACATCTCTGCCATAAATATGAGAATCAACCAGCAAAGATGTTGATGGCAATTTTCGCAACACATGACTATCCGATACAACACTAAAACTACTACTAGTACCAGTCTTTTTCAAACCAAGTATATCCGTTTTGCTAGCAAGATAGTCTATGTTGTTGAATATTTCTTGCAACCTATATTCAAATTCTTTGTCAAACGAACTGGAAGAAGCATTAAAGAAGTTCCATACCTTGCTAGTACGAGACGGTGGTTCCGCTTCCAGCTTACATCTAGAAACTTCGATGTCAATTTCATCCAAGATATCCTCTGCTTCAAACACAGCATCTTTGACAGCATCAAGCCATGTTTTCACGTGTCGATCTTTTATCTGTTTTTGTTCTGCATCATCGACCACAGCATTGATGGACAGTAGTGTGATATTGAGCCTCTTCAATAGCTTTCCGTTGAGTTTTCTTCCTTGAAAGTAGGCTTCAATTTCAGAAGCTAGCTTTTCGAATGTGACCTGAAGGAAAGCAGAAAGAAGAGCACTACCAACCAATTTGACCGCCATAGAACGTAACGAAAGGAGAAACAAAAAAAATCAAGAAAGGATTGCAAATGCAAATTGCAAATGACTCAATATAATGGATGGTTTAAGCAAATGTAGGTTTTGGTCAATGAAGGTGGGTTACCTGATCAATAAATAAACCCAACGAAAACTTCCTGGAAATTTCTGGTGAATTCAAAGTTGCTTTGTGTAGTCATTTGTCAATAATGATTGTTTAAACAAGTTTAGTTTGTTTGGTCTGATGGGTGGACGGCTATAAATAACCAATCAACTAAAAGTTATACGCCCCAGTCCATTTTTATAAGCTTCTTGGCCCTTTTTACAATAATTGTCAGATTTGAAGAAAATAATTGTCCTAACATAATTGTCATTTTTAATTTTTTTAATTATACTCTCTAATTGATATTTTGTACCATCATTACCAAATTACCATTTTTCACTTTGCATTATTATAATGAAAATCAATCAATAACTAATAAGAGTGAGCAAAACAAAAATCATATGAAAGATTTAGAAAGGAATCAATATAGGAAACTTAGCAGCGTTTAAAGGAGTTATTAAATAAATAAATGAATTTTGTAACTACTACTTGGAGAATAAAACTGCATATTGGGAAAAAATAGATAAAACTATTGTGTTTTTTCCTTAGCTTTAGCTTGATTTATATAGTGAAGATATAATTAGTATACTTGATTTTCTCCTAAATAGAGAATAAAGGAAAATAAAGAAAAATAAAAATAGTATTAAAGGAAATAATGAAATAAAAATATTTATCATGCCCAACTTGTCTATTAAATGCTCAAAAGTAGGTCCTGCCAAACTTTTGGTTAGGGTATCCACAATTTGCTGACTTGAAGTGTCGAAGGGTGGTCATGAAGTGTCGATCAATCTCAATATATTTGGTTTTGTAATGTTGAACTGGATTATGAGTTATGGTAATAGCAGCTTTTCCGTCAGAGTACAATTTCAATGGAAGCTAAATTTTCATCTTAAGTTCTTCTAGGATTCTAAGGATCCATAATCCTTCACAAATACTTTGAGACATAGCTCTAAACTCAGCTTCTGCACTACTCCTTGCTACAACTCCTTGTTTCTTCCTCCTCCACGTCACAAGATTACCCCAAACATAGGTACAATATCCAGAGGTTGATCTTCTATCTGTGACCGAACCTGCCCAATCAGCATCGGTGAAAATAGACACATTTCTTTCACTAGTCTTAAAAAATAATCCTTTTTCAAAATTTCCCTTCAAATATCTCAGTATCCTATAGACTGTCCCAAGATGTTGCTCAAAAGGAGAATGCATAAAGTGACGGAAAAAATTAGTTTGACAATTTATATCTTGGACTAATTTACTGACGGACATTAAATTACATGATAAATTTGGAACATGAAGGACAGTCTTAAAAGTTAACATACATATGAGACTGTTGAAATACAAGAGACTAAGAGACATTTGAATAAACCGTGTGTCTTGAAAAGCACTACGGTGAGACATTATTATATATAGATAGATTATAACTAATTACATGATATAGTCGATGTGGGACTATTCTATATACAAATATTCTTAACACTATATATATTTACAAATATCAACACTCCTCCTCAAGCTTGAGAATATAAGTCAAATGCACCAAGCTTGTTACATATATAATTAGTTCTAGGGCTTCGTAGGGATTTTGTAAACACATCTGCCAATTGATCATTAGAGTTGACAAAGCTTGTGACGATGTCGTCTGACTCGATCTTCTCTCTGACAAAGTGACAGTCTATCTCAATATGTTTTGTCCTCTCATGGAAGATTGGATTTGAAGCAATGTGCAATGCAGCTTGATTATCACAAATAAGTGTCATTGGTCTTACTTCTTCAATTTGAAGTTCCTTGAGTAACTGTTTTAACCAAATAAGTTCACATGTTGTCATTGCCATGACCCTATACTCTGCCTCGGCGCTTGATCTTGCAACTACATTTTGTTTCTTACTTTTCCAGGATATAAGGTTTCCTCCAACAAGTACACAATACCCAGAGGTGGATCGTCTATCAATGGGTGACCCTGCCCAATCAGCATCGGAGTATCCAATTATCTGGTTATGTCCTTTATCCTCATACACAAGACCTTTTCTTGGAGCACATTTGATGTATCTCAGAATCCGGATAACAACATCCATGTGTTCCTGACAAGGGGAATTTAAGAACTGACTTACCACACTGACTGCAAAAGAAATGTCCGGACGAGTGACTGTGAGATAATTCAACTTTCCAACCAATCTCCTATACCTTCCTGAGTCAGATAGAGGCTCCCCCTGATTGGGTAGTCGTTTAACACTTGGATCCATAGGAGTATCGGCTGGTTTAGCATTTAACAAACCTATTTCTTCCAAAATATCCATAGCATATTTCCGCTGAGAAATCACCAAACCATCTTTAGATTGGGCTACTTCAATACCCAAGAAATAGCGGAGTTTACCAAGATCTTTTGTCTGAAATTGTTTCGAGAGATGTTGTTTCAACTGGAGTATTCCCTACTGATCACTACCAGTTATGACAATGTCATCTACATACACTATAAGATAAATACACCCTTGGGGTGAGTGACGATAAAAAACAGAATGGTCAGCTTCACTACGGATCATACCAAACTGTTGTACTACAGTGCTGAATCTGTCAAACCAAGCTCTCGGAGATTGCTTAAGACCATAAAGAGACCTGTGTAGCCTACAAACCATATTCGATGACTCCCCCTGAGCAACAAACCCAAGTGGTTGCTCCATATATACTTCCTCTTCAAGATCACCATGTAAGAATGCATTTTTGATGTCAAGTTGATGAAGAGACCAATGTCGAATGGCTGCAATGGCTAGAAGAAGTCTAACAGATGCCATCTTGGCTACAGGCGAGAAGGTATCACTATAATCCAACCCAAAAATTTGAGTGTATCCTTTGGCTACCAAGCGAGCTTTAAATCGATCAATCTTGCCATCTGGACCAACCTTCACTGTATAAAGCCAACGACAACCTACTAAAGATTTCCATGGGGTAGAGGAACCAGTTCCCAGGTACCACTGCTTTGAAGAGCACACATTTCATCAATCATTGCTTGCCTCCACTCAGGGTGAGATAATGCTTCACCTGGAGTTTTAGGAATAGAAAAAGAAGACAAAGAAGACAAACAAGTATACTGCAAAGGGGAAAGACGATGATAACATAAATCAATATAATGCGGGGAAGAATTTCGTGTTTGACGTATACCTTTTCGAAGGGCAATCGAAGATCAGACTCAGGTTGCGGGATCGAATCCGGTGATGGCGAGAGCGTCGGAGGAGAGTCCGTAGTGACCTCAGGGACAGGTACGACTTCAGGGACAGATACGACTTCAGGGACAGGTACGACAGACTTTGGGTGACGACGCTGATATGTTTGAAGTGGGCGAGGAGTGGGGGGGGGGGGGGGGGGGGGGTCAACCGTAGGGGTATCGAGTGGGTCAGGTTCCCTAGAATGATGGGGGATAATGACAGATGGGACTTCCGGAAGAGGTGTGGGAATACTTTCTTGTAGAAGTTCCGTAGTTACTTGACTGGACTCGAAATATGGAACAGACACGAAGAAGGTAACATCGGTCGATACGAGGTATCGTTGTAGAGTATGTGAGTAGCAACGATAACCCTTTTGAGATCGATGATAGCCAAGAAAGACACACTTTAGTGATCGAGCTGATAGTTTATCAGGACCAGGAGAGAGATTGTGTACAAAACACGTAGATCCGAAGACTCGAGGAGGAATTGGGTGGAGTGGAGAGTTTGGAAACAAGATTGAATGGGGGATTTTATTATTAGGACAGATGAGGGCATGCGATTTATGAGGTAACATGTCGTGAGCACTGCATCTCCCCAAAACCAGAGAGGAACATTACCATGGAGAAGTAGGGTCCGAGTGGTTTCTACGAGGTGCCGATTTTTGCGTTCGGCTACCCCGTTTTGTTGGGGTGTATGAGGGCAAGATGTTTGGTGCAAAATATCATTTGATGACATAAATGTTTGAAATTGTTGGGATAAATATTCACGTGCATTGTCACTTCTTAAGGTACGAATAGACAAACCAAATTGAGTTTTTATTTCTCGATAAAATTGTTCAAAAATGGAAAACAATTCAGATCTATTCTTCATTAAAAATAACCACGTGCAACGCGAAAAATCATCAATAAAGGTGACAAAATACCTAGACTCAAGAGTAGAGACAGTACGCGAGGGACCCCAAACATCAGTGCGAACTAAAGCAAAAGGGGACGAAGTTCGTTTGTTGACTCGACTGGGAAATTGACTACGAGTGTGTTTTCCTAACTGGCACGACTCACAATGTAAATTAGATACCTTCGATAAATTTGGCACCAACTTATGTAATTTGGAAAGACTGGGATGACCTAACTGAGCATGGATAGTGAGTGGAGAATCTTTGGTTAAGCATGTCTGAGATGACAATGAAAGGTAGTAAAGGCCTTGAGACTCATATCCGACACCAATCGTCTTTCCCGAACTCCGATCCTGCAGGATAGCATTATTGTTAGTGAAGGTGATACTACAATCAAGAGAACGAGTTAAACGACTGACTGAAAGTAAATTAAATGGACAATTAGGTACATAGAGGACAAAAGTAACAGATAGAGAAGGTAGAATTTGAACAGTACCAATCCCTTCGGATCGGGTTTGAGAACCATTGGCAAAAGTTATAGTAGGTAAGAAACCAGAGGTAGAGAGGGAAGAAAACAAATTTTTATTACCAGTAACATGATGAGACGCACCAGAATCAAGGACCCAAGGTTGAAGTGGAGATGATTGAGAGAGGCAAACAGATAAATTACCGGTGTGTGCTACCATAGCAGTAGAATCTGAGTTCTAATAATTTTGATACCACCTGAGAAAATCATCGTAGTTTGGCGTAAAGTTTTGAGGAGTAGCCATGAGTATTTGAAGAGAGAAAATATCACGCGATCGGTCGCCGGACGTGCTGTCACGTGCGATTCAAGTGGCGGCGCTTAATGCCCACGTGCGGAGACGAAGGTGGCGCGTGTGGGCGCGTGCAGAGGTTTCTGCCGATGAAAAAGTTTGCCGGAAGGTCGTCGAGAATAGTAGCGACGGCGGCGGCTATGCGGTTATGACCGGAGAATGTTGAAAATTGATGGTGGGATCGGCTTTCCGAAATGTCGCCGGAAGTTTTGCCAAAACAGTAACGGCGGCGGGGTGGTCACCGGAGAATTTTGAAAAGTGAGGCAAACCGGAGTGACAACACGGTTTGCAAAAAAAAATTTTTTTTTTAAATTTCTCACCAGAAGACAGTGGGTCAACCGAGTAAAGCACGGCGAAGAAAGAATTGCCTCTTAGCAGGCTCTAGATACCATGTTGAAATACAAGAGACTAAGAGACATTTGAATAAACCGTGTGTCTTGAAAAGCACTACGGTGAGACATTATTATATATAGATAGATTATAACTAATTACATGATATAGTCGATGTGAGACTATTCTATATACAAATATTCTTAACACTATATATATTTACAAATATCAACAGAGACAATACAACTGATCCTTTACCTGTAATGGCTGAAAAAGAGTCATCTGCATTTTTTATTTTATGATTACCTACCTGCACATGGACTATATATGAACAGAACAAAGTAGATTCACTTGTCATGTGATTAGAGGCACCTGAATCTACTATCCAAGTATGATTGGGACTGACACTAAGAAATACAGAATTACCTTTTGTTGCTATAGAGCAAGAAGGGGCTGCAGACTCGAGGAGTTTGTATAGTCTGTCTAGTTGTTCTGTAGTGAGTGAAAGCTGAGTTGGAATTGCTGTCCTTGACCAGAATTACTGGGCTAAAATGTACGACCACCTTTGTTCTTCCAGTTAGGAGGTTTGCCTTTGAACTTCCTACAAGTTTCACGTGTATGCCATTCGCGCTTGCTGTGATCACACCAAGGAACTTTGCTTACCTTTTTCCCTCGTCAAGGTTCCTAGTAGACAGAGCTGAGCATTCAGATTCAGAGCTTCGTAGTATCTTACCCATCATAATTCCTTGTAGTGCCTCATCCCTTCTTATTTCTGCAAAAGTTTCACGAAGAGTTGGCAATGGTATTTTTCCTAAAACTCTACCTCTTATCTCATCAAGATCTTTATTGAGCCCAGCGAGAAACATAAATACATGATCATTTTCTTACCTCTTAAGAAACAAAACACTGTATTCTGTACACCTCTAATTGTCATCATAACAGAGATCCAACTCTTGCCACAGTGTCAACAACTCATTGTAATAAGCAGTTACACTCTTGTCACCTTGTTTCGCATGCCATAACTTTGATTTTAAACTAAAAATTTGAGAGGAGTTTTGAATGTCAAAGTATGTTTCCTTAACAGCTTCTGACACATCCTTTGCGGAAGGTAAAAACATGTAAGGCTTACCTATTCTAATTACCATAGAGCTTACCAGCCACGCAATAATCAAGGAGTTTTCAGACTTCCATTGTTTGTAACGAGGGTCTCCTGTTGTCGGTTCAGCTACTGCTCCTGTTAAGAAAACAAGTTTCCCTTTGCTATCCAATACCAACCGAATGGTTTGGCCCATTCACTATAGTTATTCCCATTCATTTTAGGGATATTGACCTTGAGGGAGTATGAGGAACCCTTTTGATCATTACCGTCTATGTTGAAATAACTGGCACCAAAAATAATGTTAGTTCCTGTTTCCATTGTTGTCGTCATTACTGCCAAAAACAATGTTGTTACTGTTTTCATTGTTGCCATTACTATCACTGTTTGTGACCACTGACGATTCCTTTCGTACGCCATCTCCGGGACCACCACTGTTTCAGCGGCAGACCCCCTTCTCAGGTTGCAGTTGTTCGCCATGGTTGGATCCGGGTGTAGGCCTGTCATGGGGAATGCTACCTGTTGTTATTCGCCATATGAGGCTAAACGAGTATGTGAAGCGGGTCGAACAGAATTTTTTTTATAGAAAGCTTTGCAATAACCCCTAAGCGGGTCGAACAGAATTTTTTTTATAGAAAGCTTTGCAATAACCCCTAACCCAACGCTCTAATACCATATAAGATAAAATAGGTAAAAGTTGTTCTGTTTTATTTATCAACTTACACATGATTTTTTTCTTTTTTTCTTAATAGAGAATAAAGAAAAATTTTAAAAAATAAAAATAATATTAAAAGAAATAATAAAATCGGAAATAAAATACCGGATGAAGGAGTCCGTTTCTGTAATTGGAGTAGTTGGCGTATTGCAAAGCTTTTCGTTGCATGTGAAATTGAACTCCATAGTCCTCCATCTCGCCCACTTAATGGTTTCCTCCGCTTCCTGTCAATAAATGAAACACAAAATCCGGTTTTCTTTACTACTACCTAGTCGGGGTACTACCACAACCCAGTCCAGTGACCCTTCAATGTAGTAGGATATTTGCAGCTTGTACTGGTTTTAGGATTCCCAAATTGTGAGGAAATCAAAAACCAAATGGGGAAAACATCATTAATCCATATAGGAAATAAGCATTACTGTCAACTAAATGTTTTTTTAGCATAATAAAATAGAAAGAAAGAAAAAATGATAATGTTGTAAACATTTTAAAAGATAAGTTATATAAACTGAAAAAAGGTAAGATAAAGGACTCCGGGATGGTATTTGGCCTAGTTAATAATAACTTTTTCTTCACTAATTTAAAAAATAAATATCTGATTTTTCAAACTCTTGATAAGATGTGAAAGACCCTCTGATAACCAGAAGCAATACGTTGCATACAATTACATGAAAAATCTTCCATTGAATAAGCAAGATTATCATCATATCATATCAGCATTTGTTTTATTTTATACATTGTATTTCTTGATATCAGACCCCTTTCCACCACATGATCCCAGAACATCTGTGAAACTTTGTTTTCACCAGCATCAGGAGCACTAAAGCATCTATAGATTTCGGCAGTGATCATCAACCTCCTCCTAGCCATTTCTTCTAACACATTTGAGGCAGCATTTGTGTTCCCTGATTTCCAATAAGCAAAAGCAACACTGGTGTAGATAACACTATCGCCTGAAATACCCTTCCCTTCCATATGAACTAACAACTTTTCAGCACATTCAATCCTTTCTATCTTGCTTAACCTTCTTATCAATGCCCTGTAAACAGAAACATCAAGACAAATACCTTTACTCAGAAACTCATCCGGCAGTGCTAGAACTGCATCTGTATTGTTTTTCTTACAATAGCCATCTACAATCCATGAGTAAGTGCAATAGCTTGGAGAAAATCCAGCATCAAGCATGCCAAACAATAGTTCTTTGGCACTTTCAAGCTCGCTCGTTTTACAGAACCCGTAAATCAGTGCTTTATATGTAAAGGGATCAGGCTTCAGTCCAGCTTCTAACATCTTATTTTTAACTTTCAAAGCAGAACTCAAATCTCCTATCTTGCAATATGCATTAATCAGTGTGTTGCATGTGATATTGTCAGCTTGAATCTTTTTTTCACTCATCTCATTCAAGAGTTTGTTTGCATCCCTTATCCTGCCATCCGAACACAGCTTGCGCAAAATCGAATTATAAGTAACAACACCAGGGTACAATCCCTTAGCCTCCATCATCTCACGCAATCTCAGAGCTTGCTCCAGTTCATTTGTTTTACAATAACCATCAATCAATGTAGTATATGTGACAAGATTGGGAGTGGCACTTTTGATTTCTCCGAACATCCTCATAGCTTCCCTCATCTTACCTTCTTTGCAAAATCCATAAATAAGAGAATTGTAACTAACAATATCAAGGTTTATCCCCTCTCTTTCCATTTTATCCTGCACCGACAAAGCCTCATAGTGCATCCCCTTTTTGCAATACAAAGCTATCAAAGTATTGTATGTGAAAATATCAGGAACCACACACTTTCCTTCCATCTCATTCAGTATAAGTTCCGCCCTCTCCACATCTCTCGATTTCAAACAAGCGTGAATTAAACAATTATAAATATAGATATTAGGAACAACCCCATCTTGAACCATTCTCTTATAAACCTTCCACGCCATATTAGTAACACCATCTTTCAACAAAGAGTTCAAAAGCGCAGTACAAGCATGCAAATGCGGCTTTAAATTACACAAACTCATCTGCTCAAAAACCTGAACCGCATCATGGGTCATCTTCGATTTCGCATAATGTATCACAATCCAACTCAAAACATGTGAATTAACTTCAGGGTCATCATGAATTCTCACCAAAGAGGTCAAAACTGAAGGCGAGGAAAGTATTTCCTTTTGCGCAATTTTATCAAGCATCTGGTGTGCAGTTTTGAAATGTCTGTGTTTGGTGAGTATGTGAAGCATGGACCATGAAGATTGTAAGGAATGAGTGTAGTGTGGGATGGAATGAAGCCATTTGAAGAATGAGAAGATGAAAAAAGGTTCGTAACGGTGTTGCGTGAGGTGCAAGATACATTGGTGAATGGTGGTGGAAGTGAGAGTGGAAGCGATTTTGGGTTTTAAGAGATTGTTCCAATAACCCTTTACAACAATTGCACAGATACTATCAACCAAAGCCATGGCTCTCACTGTGATTTGATATCGATAAAGTGATTATGAATCTGTCAATCGGTTATGGAATCGAACTCCATGAACCTTCCTCTGAATGGGTTCTTTTCGGTTCAACGAAACACGAACCGTTAAGTTGAATGGTTGAACGGGTTGCAATGAACCAAACTCGGTTTACATGCTTCTTCAGTTCACTACTATCTCGAGGTGGAGCATTTTAAATCTGCAATCACATATTTTCATAAATTTCAAACTCTTTATGGATAAATTTAACTCAAAAATTCAAACGAAATTTTTATTCAAAATTTTCAATAAGAGACCAAATTTATGGTAGTTTATTTTTATATTGTGGATAAAAAAATTTGGTGAATATTCTGGTACCTTTAAAATTAATTGGGTAACATACTTTCAATTAATTAAACATTCTCATTCAATGATATATTATTTTATTTTATTTTTAAAAAAAATTAAATTTTTTTTTACAATTTATACTTACCGGTATTCAGCTTAAATGCATGGGTACCAAAGAATTTGCTAAAAAATATATCAGTTTTTTTAAAAGTATTGTGGATTATCAGAAATTTCGATAAATACTATAGTATATTGAAAATTTCCAAAAGTGTGATAGTTTAATATGAAAAAAATTCAAAATTTTTAGATTTTTTTCCTCAGAAATTTCGATATTTTATCAATTTTTTTTTCCAAAGATTGTTGATTTTTTTATCAAAAATTCTGATATTTTTATAAATAAAAAAAATCGGTATTTTTTTTGAAAATTCCAGTAAACACAATAGAAAATTCCCAAAAAAAAATAGTAAAGACATAAAGGTAATAGCAACCACAATGTGGGGGTGTCAAGTTTAATTGAGAGGGTGACAAGTTAAATACTTCTCGAGGTGTTCGCGGTGCGGTTTAGGCAGTTTTGACGTTAAAAGTCATCTAAACCGCAGGAGAAAAAAATGTGTGGTTCGGTTTGGTTACATTGATTTTTAAAAATAAAACCAAACGAAACAAAATCAAACCAATGCAGTTTGATTTTTCACAATTTTTTTTTTATTAGAACAACATAACTTTGTGTTCAATCATTTGTACATTATCAATAACATTAAAATTTATCATATTTAGACAACAATTTTCCATTTAATATATAAAAATCAAATTAGACAAAATTGGAATAAAAACATAAAATCAAACTATCTACCTAAGAAAACTAAATACCTTCATCATCCCTTAATTGCCCTTTTTAAATTTCAAAATTACCCATAACTTTGGTTATATCGGTAATTAAGTATATATGTACTCTACCTTTATCACTTATCACTAGTCAATTGAATCATCTTATTTATTCAATTTAAACAACTCGTTCATTTCCCTCGCTTTCCTTTCTCCCTTGTAGTCTGCGTACGGTTTCAGTCAAGACACCCTTTCTCACCACCAACCGTCTGCTTCAGAAACCCTATCAGTGCCGCTCGAGAGAAGTTATGTCGGAGAGGGAGATATCACCGACTGCAATAGCTATTCAGGTTTGACGTTTTACACATGATGATATTGTTTTCTCTATTCTATCCATATGAAAATCATGGTCCCATCTCTTTCCCTTATTTTCCTCTCACATTTCTTCCTATTTCTTCTCCTACAGTTATAATACACCATTGTCTGCAACAAGTATTGAAGCCTCATATCTTTCTTTTGTTGATTTGGTTACATTCGTACACATATTCCAATTTTATGGTTTTTTTTTATGTTCGTTAGAAATATTCAAATGTGCTTAGTTCTGGTATTTTCACTTTAAGATACTTCTGTGGCTTTTTCGATTCTTTTGGTTTTGTGATTTCGGTTTCCCTTGATTACTTTTATCCAAGTTCATGTGGTTTTTTTGGCTTTTAAAGCAATTTTGATTTCTTTATAATGAAAGGCTTCGACTCTTCTAATTCTTGTGATTTCAGTTTCAAATATTTTGTTTGCTTTAAAAGTTAAGTTTATTTCTATGTAATAGCTTTTTGGGTTAAAGTTGTTCGTTTGATTTCAGTTTCTGATACTTCTCTCCTTGCTTAAAACCTATCTAAGTGACTTGGCATGTGATTTCAGTTTCTGATACTTTGGTTCTTCTGGTTTTTGTTTCATGACTTTCGTAACTCATTATTAGCTTCTTCGTATGCCAATAAGGCTCACTCTATCTAATTACATTATAAGTTACTTAATAACTTAGTGAAGTTAATTTGGAGTTATTTCAACCATTACATGAACACTCAATTTGCAATTTATTGAATATTTCATTATATTGTTGATTACATTGTTCACTTCACTTTACATAATTTTAAAATTATATGTTTTTCCTTCTAACCATGAAGACTAAATCTGCAATTTACTTAATTTTCCAAACCAGACTAAAACTAATTATAAGCATCCATGATTAACCAATCTTTTTACAACAGATGCATCTAAGCATAAAACTAATATTACTCATTTAATTGATTGTTCTTTTTACCAAATGTAACTTGAACGTATTACAAAATTATATCACAAACTATCAACTAATAATCCACTTTGATTGTTACACAGTTGAACATTGTTTAACCTCGTGCATTTTTTTCAAATATAAATGTACCTCTTCCGAATACACATTCTTGAGATAATGTTGTTTTCAATTTTTATGGCACATATTTTGTTACTACTTCTATTTTTTGTAATTACTATGTTGCTATGAAGATATTGCTTAGAGTGAGAAATGAAATAGTGCCCTCTAACCAATATTACTTGTGTTCAACAATTGTGCATCTTGAAGACTATGAAAATGGAAAACATGACAAAGTTAAAGAGGAATTTGATTACAAAATCTTATCAAGAAGGTTAGACATAGAATGAGATAAACTCATTATGAAACATGAAAGACAACATAAGGAATTTGAGGATGAAATTGAAAGGTTAGTAATAGAAACACAACATCGGATATATGAGGCTGAAAGAAATTATGTAAACTCAATGGAGGTTAGTTCTCTATCCGCTTTTTTGTATCTTTCATTTGTGCTTTAGTTTATGAGATGATCTAGAATTTTGAACAAAACTATTATTAGAAAATATTGTGTCAAACCTATCTTTCAATTATGTTAGATATATATTTCACAACTATTACTATATTTCATTTCTCAAATTATACATATTTTGGATCAGAGGTCTTATAACACCATGAATTAGAATTACCTCAATCTTGATCCACTTTCCTTAACCATTTTTGTGAAGGGAACTATCCTTGTGAGGTAGTACCAAGATTCTAGGTACATTGGACTACTCTTGCTCTAAAACTCATGCCCCTGCTCCTGAAAGAGTAAGAAAAAATAATGAGTCAATATTTGATGGTAACTCAAAGATATAACAATAGTAGTGATCTCAATTTTCTGATTTTTCCCGCTAATATTATTTTGTTCATATGTTCTTTTAGCTTGTCTTTGGGTTGATTGTGAAGGTAGCTCGTGCAAGATGGCATTGACCTTCAATTATAGATGCGAATGCGAAGAAACCTATAAAAATCTCATCAATGTTACTATTTTTCATTGCTTTAGACAATGTAAGATTATATGCATCACTATTAAAATTAAACCATAAAATAATTATTTTTATGATTGATTATGATGTAAAGATATATGATATGTGTTTGATCACATTGAATGTTAAAGTATTAGAAACTCGATAACTTGATATTCTTTTTAATTTGTATTGAATGTGTTCTTGGCACAATTGCTCTGGCCTTGGAATATCACTGACAGTTTCATCATCAATTTCTTCTCGACCACCTGTACTAAACAAGGACAATAGGAGTGAGGATAAGGTCACCACTCTAAGTTATATGGCTAATTCAACATGGGTAAGTGAATTTATATCTTAGATAATCATATATATATATATATATATATATATATATATATATATATATATATATATATATATATATATATATATATATATATATATATATATATATATATATATATATATATATATATATATATATATATATATATATATATATATATATATATATATATATATATATATATATATATATATATATATATATATATATATATATATATATATATATATATATATATATATATATATATATATATATATATATATATATATATATATATATATATATATATATATATATATATATATATATATATATATATATATATATATATATATATATATATATATATATATATATATATATATATATATATATATATATATATATATATAAACATAGATTTCTATAAACAAAAAGAAAACTCTAATCATTTTCACCTCTTTATCCATCACAAAATCAATAAATAAATTTACAGTGAATAAATAAGCTAAGGCAAAAAAAGAGAGATAAAATAGCAACAATGTTTCCAATTATTATGTTAGATAATATATTGGTTATTTTTTAAGGATTTTTGTTTCTATATTTGTATCTTAAAGTTGGTTGTTAATATGAATGATGATTAAGGATTAGTCCATGAGTTGTGGAACTAAATTGGATTGATTGATTCATGTAATTATAAAAAAATTCTTACATATGGATTTGTCTATTTATCCCAATTTGAGATTAAATTTGAATTTTATGTGTAGTAATGTCGATTAAGTTTTTTTTTCCAATTGTTATGGTCAAGTATTGTGTTCCTATTTCTATTATTTAAAAATATCATGTTGTTCATTTGACTACTGTCATGCATACTCACAGAAAGTCATTATAGCTAGGAAATAAAATTAGTCAAAGGACGATTGCACAATGCTTGCAACTGTCCTTGTTGTCATATCCTTCTATAGAAAGTAGCTCATGTTGTGTGTAAGCATATCTCATACAATTTGCACAATTCGTTTACAACTTATATAATCAAATTTTTAAGCATATCTCGTATAAATTTACATTTAAAGTTCTTTGCATTAATAAAGTTGATGTCAACATAACTATGACACAATATTGGTTGATCTCCCTGCTAAATTTGACATCCTATATATCAGCAGAGTATGGTATTTGAAAAGTTATAGTTACATCTCAACTTTTCCTTTAACATCCTGTCAATGTTTAACCAAATAGTATGAATATTGTCATTTTCAAATGTGTATTGTGTGCATGAATATTATTGAATAAAATACTTTCTAAAATATTCTCAAACGTTTCCTTTGACTTTTATCATTTGGAAGTGTGAGATGTTGGATCGAACTCTAGTATAGTCGAAATCTGTTTGCAAGTAATGCGTGTTGTAGTCGAAGTTTGTTCTAACATGCATTAGTCAGTATTGCTAGGTTTGTTAGCATGTTGAATTGGGTCTTGCTTGTAAGCCCAATTGTTTAAGTTAGCTTGTACCCTAAGTTGGCTTGTAATGGATAATTGTTAAAAAGCCCATTAGGTTAGTGTGCTATTTTATTATAAATAGGATGCTAGTTTCTCAATCTTGGCATAAGGAAAAATAGGAAGATAAAATCCTAATTTCAAGGGAGAGAGGTTATTTTGTTATTCTTGTATACTTGTAATTTTGTTCTAAGAGAAAGGAAAGAATAGCAGTTTAATAACCAATCCTTGTTATTCCTTATTGTTTTACCTTGTTTTCTTTGTTAACCCTAACCCTTGTGAGTTTCTTGATCATTAAGAAACCGTTTATACTTTGTTTAAAGGTATCTGATTCACAACAAATTGGTGCGTTGAGCATGGAGAAGATGCCTTCAACAAAGTATGAGATTGAAAAGTTCACCGGAGTGAATGACTTCGGTCTGTGGCGCTTGAAGATGAAAGCCCTATTGGTTCAACAGGGTTGTTTGGAAGCGTTGAAGGGTGAGGCAGCCATGGACGCTGCGTTAACGGGGAAAAAAAAGATGGGCATGATTGAGAAAGCCCACAACGCAATATTGTTGAGCCTTGGTGATAAGGTTCTTCGACAGGTATCAAAGGAGACTACAGCATCGAGATTATGGGTGAAACTTGAAAGTTTGTACATGACCAAATCTCTGGTGAATCGACTCTACCTGAAGCAAGCTTTATATTCATTCAAGATGAGTGAAGATAAAGTGTTGGCTGAGCAGTTGGATATGTTCAACAAGCTGATTCTTGATCTTGAAAATATTGATGTGAAGATCGATGATGAAGATCAAGCACTGTTGCTGCTGTGTGCTTTTCCCAGAACACATGCTCATTTCAAAGAAACTCTCTTGTATGGAAGGGAGTCCCTGACCTTTGAAGAAGTTCAATCAGCCTTGTATTCTAAGGACTTGAACAAACGAAAGGAGCATAAACCTTCGCCGACGGTGGGCGAAGGTTTGGCCGTTAAGGGAAAATTCTTGTGGAAGGATGGTAAGTTCGACAAGAAGAAAGGTAAAAGTCAACAGAAGTTTTATAATGGCGAAACATCTAGTATTCGATGTTATCCCTGTAAGAAGGAGGCTCACATAAGAAAGGTGTGCCCTGAACGCCTGAAAGATCATGGAGGTAATGGCAATGCAGCCGTTGTTCAAGATGACTTCGACTCATCTGATGTTCTTGTGGTTTCAAGTGGCGACTCGAGGAAAAAGTGGATTATGGATTCAGGTTGCACTTGGCACATGACTCCAAACAGAGATTTGTTCGAGGAGCTATGTGATCAAGATGGTGGATCTGTGCTGCTGGGAAACAACAAATCTTGCAAAATTGCAAGTATTGGATCTGTGAAATTCAAGCTCTATGATGAGTCAATAAGGTTATTGACTGAAGTCAGGTACGTACATGACTTGAAGAGAAATTTGATTTCTCTTGGTGAATTCGACAGAAAAGGATACATTTTTCAAGGAGAGAAAAGTATCCTAAGAGTCATGAAGGGGTTGAAGGAAGTCTTGAGAGGCGTGAAGAAATAAGGCTTGAATACCCTTGAGGCTGAGGTTGTAAGTGGTTCGACAAATGTTGCATCCACGAAACTTATGTCGAAGACAGAATTATGGCACATGAGATTGGGCCATGTCAGCGAAAGAGGCCTGGTCGAATTAGGGAAGCAGAACCTGCTAGGAGGTGACAAAGTCGAAAAGTTGGAATTTTGTGAATCTTGTGTATTTGGTAAATCCTGTAGGGAGAAGTTTAACAAAGGCAAGCAAAGAACACATGGATCCCTGGATTACATTCATGCTGATCTTTGGGGGCCTGCTAGGAATCCTTCACACTCAGGTGCAAGGTATTTTCTATCCATCGTTGATGACTATTCCAGAAAGCTATGGGTATTCATTCAGAAGACGAAGGATGAAACTTTTGAGAATTTCAAAAGTTGGAAGATTCTGGTCGAAACTCAAACTGGCAGAAAGGTTAAGAGGTTGAGAACCGACAATGGCCTTGAATTCTGCAACGAAGCGTTCAACAGTTACTGTGTTGAGTCTGGGATTGCAAGGCATAAGACTGTAGCAGGTACTCCTCAACAAAATGGCTTAGCTGAGAGATTCAATTGAACAATCCTTGAAAGGGTTATATGCATGTTGGTTAGTGCTGGATTGAAGAAGGTGTTTTGGGCGGAAGCTGTTTCAACAACAGCTTACCTGATAAATAGATGTCCCTCGACTGCCTTGGAAATGAAGACACCTGAAGAAGTTTGGTCGGGACATCCACCTAGTCTCGACAGACTGGGAGTATTTGGCTGTGTGGCCTATGCTCATATTAGGCAAGACAAGGTCGAACCTAGAGCTCTGAAGTGCATGTTCATGGGATACCCTGAAGGAGTCAAAGCTTATAGGCTATGGTGCCTAGAGCCAGGTCACAGGAGGTGTATCACCAGTCGAGATGTAGTTTTCAATGAAGCAGAGATGACTTTCAAGAAAACTGATGATGCTGACGAAGAGTTGGAACAGGGAGAAATTCTTGTTGAGGTGGAGCATGTTGATGCTGAATTGTGTACCCCAGATGAAGTCGAAGAAGATGCAGAAGATGCTGTCGAAGATGAGGAGATTGATAATGACTACCTGCTAGCAAGAGACAGGTCGAGGAGAGTCATCAAGCCACCTCAGAGACTTGGGTATGCAAATCTTATATCTTATGCCTTAATCTCTGCTAGTGAGGTTCTAGATGAAGAACCTAGAGACTATAAGGAAGTTATAAGGAATCAAAAGAAGACTGAATGGCTGAAGGCTATGGATGATGAGATGAAATCTCTTCATGATAACAACACCTGGGAACTGATCAAGAAACCTGCTGGAGCCAGGTTAGTAAGTTGTAAGTGGATTTTAAGGTACATAAATGGGTCTTTGAATAGAGTCCTAATTTATGGTGGGGCCTTGGGTGAAGATAGTAAAGCAACAATCAAAGGATATGTCGACTCTGATTATGCAGGTTGTATGGATTCCATAAAATCTATCTCTGGATATGTGTTCACTATGTTTGGGACAACAATCAGTTGGAAAGCAACACTTCAGAAGTTCGTTGCCTTATCAACCACTGAAGTGGAGTATATTGCCCTAACTGAAGTTGTGAAGGAAGCATTGTGGCTTGAAGATTTTGCAAAGGAGCTAAAACTTCAAGGTCGAGTTATCACTGTTAAATGTGATAGTCAAAGTGCAATACACCTGTCGAAGAATTCAGCCTATCATGAGCGAACCAAGCACATTGATGTGAGACTGCATTTCATCAGAGGGGTAATCGAGCATGGAGAAGTCCAAGTGCTAAAGGTTTCGATAGATCATAATACTGTTGATATGATCACCAAGACGTTTCCCAGTTGCAAGTTTTTCCACTGTATGCAGTTAATAAAGCTGCATGAAGAAAGCTAGTTTCTTGATGTTATAGAGTTAGATCCAAGGTGGAGATTTGTGAGATGTTGGATCGAACTCTAGTATAGTCGAAGTCTGTTCGCAAGTAATGCGTGTTGTAGTCGAAGTTTGTTCTAACATGCATTAGTCAATATTGCTAGGTTTGTTAGCATGTTGAATTGGGTCTTGCTTGTAAGCCCAATTGTTTAAGTTAGCTTGTACCCTAAGTTGGCTTGTAATGGGTAATTGTTAACAATCCCATTAGGTTAGTGTGCTATTTTATTATAAATAGGATGCTAGTTTCTCAATCTTGGCATAAGGAAAAATAGGAAGATAAAATCCTAATTTCAAGGGAGAGAGGTTATTTTGTTATTCTTGTATACTTGTAATTTTGTTCTAAGAGAAAGGAAAGAATAGCAGTTTAATAACCAATCCTTGTTATTCCTTATTGTTTAACCTTGTTTTCTTTGTTAACCCTAACCCTTGTGAGTTTCTTGATCATTAAGAAACCGTTTATACTTTGTTTAAATGTATCCGATTCACAACAGGAAGCATAAAAGTCAACCCCTGCATTAGCATCATATGGTAGTCAAAATTTCCATAAACCAATCTTTCAGCTTTTCTACTCCTGATATTCATCTCAAAATCTGGATGTTTTATTTTAATGTATGTATCAACTAATGTACATTAATAAACAACCCCTAAACAATACAAATTTGTATCACTTCATCATCTTTATCAATTATGAAATCAAAGTCTTTGAACAATAACATTACAAATTTACAAGAGATATGAAAAGTTGGAATTCGACATTACTTCTAAGATAGAAATTGACTTTGTGAGACTTATCTATTACAACTTTCAAATGATCCATGATAAACTTATTTATTTTATTTACTGCTAGACTAAATTTTAAGTGTTATATCAAGAAAAAATGATGATGCAGTTAATGTTTCACTTATTTTTAAGTGCTACATCACTAAAATAACTTGCTTTTTTTTTGTGCTTGAGGAAATTGTAAGATATACATAATTGACTTAATGTAAGCATATGAAATGGAGACACCACATATACATGACTGATTTAACAATTTTTCTAGATTGCAGACAACTATAACATTGCTTTTTTTACTTCTAATGGTTTGCCATGGTATAAAGCTAATGTGGGCATATGAAATGGGAAGTAGAATCATGTTACCTTACACCTTTTACATGTGCATGATGAATAACTGGTACAAAAGTTCATTATAGTGTGAAAAACCATCATAAAAACTTTGTTATACATTTGAATATAATAGGATGAGATAACTTAAAATTACCTACATTCATGGAGTTTACACGACATCTGCTCCTTTCAATTAGGATCACTCCTATGATATTATATTTTGAATATTTTTAAGAGTATGGTCCATAATTTTATAAACTTTATGTTAAACCTTATATCATTATAGATTCATACTGCTATTAAATTCAACAACATGTGTGATCATACTCACTTTCATATAATTTAATGTGTACATTACTTAGAATAAGAATTGACATTACTTAGAATAAGAATTGTAGTTACTTGCATTTACATTGTTATAAATGTCATGTAGGGAAATGCTTATATTTAGTACCTACATTTTCATTCACTAACTTCATAAATCTCATGTAGAATACCCACCCCAATTACATATAACATGGATGAGGAATGGTTCAGAACCCATCAAATAAGGTTAACTAATATGGTTCTAATGTTTTACATGTAGGATCATTATGATGATTATGTTTTATTTACAAATAATAGTATCTTATGTTGTCAATTACTATTAGCTTGTCCATAGATAGTTAACATGCTTCTAATATTGATTTAACTAGATATTTAATGTACTATGCAAATTGAATATGCAATTGTTGATCTACTTATGTGTATTTGGATATAATTCCGCAAAGTTTGGATCTTATTTAAAAACACCTAATCTACCTAAGTAATTGCTTATCTGCCAATTTTTAACATAAAACAAAATGTACAATCCACATATGTCATTTTCTTACTTTAATAAAAGTGGATTTTCTATTATTTTTTAGGATAAATGAACATGTGTTCATTAATGATGATTACACGCTGGATAAATTTACAACAAATAGGGCACAATTTCAGAGATTTAGCATCTTGAAAGCTAAATAGCCAAAGTGTTTCAAACATTTTACACAAAAGGGGCTTGATTGCCACTTCATTCATAATGAAACCAATAATACTTTTCACCTAATAGGATTTCAATATCAGACTTCACTACAACATGTTCCAACCAATAACATATCAACAAAATTGTTATTGAAGGTAATAGAATTGATGTAATATTACAGGGAACACATTCGACACAATCAGCACTTCGTATTAGCACACCACACATGTATAATTTCAAAGATATCGTAAAGCAATACTAACTTTATCATTTCCAAGATATTGTGTTTCCCTTAAAATTGATAAAATGTTTTCTTTATCTTCATAAGTGGAATGTGGCCAATGATTTCTTCTCAATTTTCATCTATAATTGTTTCATTTTTTATCCATCACCATATAAATATATCATTATTTACAGTCATGTTTCACCAAATGATATTTAAGATATAAATGAACTTACTCGTGCAGACGCACGAGTCTTCTACTAGTAGTAGCATAATACAATATCAAAAATATTACAATGAAATAGAAGAAAAATAGAGAAGATGAAAAAGAAAAAAACATAGGAGATGTGAAGTTATAGAATAAATGTGCGATAAAAACGTGATTGGAAGAGATAACACTAGCATAAAAATGAGAAGATGAAAAAAAACATAAAGATGAGATATTAGAGTAGAAGAGGCGAGAAATACATAGCAAAGAAGATGAGAAGAATGTGCGATACTACTACGAGAGATTTGAGAAGGCTAAAATCGAAACCTTAAGTGAGAGTAAGAGAAAATCTTTTGTAATAGTAAGGTTATGACATAATAGGTTTGGGTTTTGGGTTGAATGTATGATAAGTGATGTTTGGGTTGTAACCTAATGCGGCTTGGTTCGGTTTGGTTTGGTTTGCAAAATACAAATCGCAAACTAAACTGAACCGCGTAGTTTTGTTAAAAAAAATGAACCAAACACATTTAAATCAAACGTGTCTTTTGCGGTTTCAATTTTGTTTAATTTGATTTGTGATTTTCTATTAGGCCGATTTAATTTTGAATGATCCTACTAATATCACTAAGGGTCTGTTTGGTTCAAATGAGGGGGGTGTAACGCCCCGACTTATTTTATTTATTTTTTGTAATTTAATTATGTGACGATTGTGATTGTGTTGTGTTATTGGTGTGTTTGAGCTACCCTTAGTGTGAAGTAGTGACCTTAAGAATTGACTTTAAGGTGTTGTGT
This sequence comes from Lathyrus sativus, assembly GCA_963859935.3. Lineage (NCBI taxonomy): Eukaryota > Viridiplantae > Streptophyta > Magnoliopsida > Fabales > Fabaceae > Lathyrus > Lathyrus sativus. The sequence continues at coordinate 93,627,504 of OZ012738.1, forward strand.
GTGTGACCAAAAGTGTAGAACTTGGTGGTGTGGTGAGTAGACCTAATTAATTTATATTAGTTACTATTGATTTAATTAAATAATATTAAGTGAATATTATTTAAATGGATATTTAGTATTATTATTATTGTTATTATTTTAATTAGTGGGATTAATAATAATAATAATATAAAAATAATAATAATAAGAAATAAGGGATATTGGGAGAGAACTATCAGATCGTGAAAACAAGAGAAAAATGGAAAGGAGGCTCGGGCTCAAGGGGGAAGAGAAGATTACCATTGTTGAGAAACGTTTGCAAGAACTCTAAGGTAAAAGTGAAGTTCTGATTATCTAAGAGTTTGTATGATGCCAAGTGAGTTGGACTTTGACCACAAGCTAAGACGCGGATAACAACACGACTTCTGGAGAATGCAAATAAGGATGAAACAATCATGATATGCATATAGATATGAATTGGGCAGATGATATATGATGAAATGCAGATGCAGATGTCGACGACATGACTCAAATCTTTTGGTGAGAAGACAAGACTGAAATACTGATTCCCCAACACAGAGATAACTGCCATTCTGCTCAGGAACTAAAGATGTTGTTGTTGAACATATCTCTGCCAAACTGGTAAACTGTATCAAATTAATGATCTTTGTAGGAAGGATGAAGAGTTGCTTGGGGATTCTTCAAGTAAATTGCCCTAGATTAGCTGTTTGTTGTTGATGAACTGATAGTTGCTTTAACTTGTCTGATTCTGTAGATGATTGCGTTACCGTGCGCTTGGAAAGCTTGCCCCAGTATGAGTCTTGAAATATCTTCTGGATAAACCAACTCCGAGAAGGACTTGCACTAAGCAATAAACCTTGAATTGATTCTCAACAGGATGTGAAAAAAGCTTACCCCTGATAGGATCACTGACCAAGTTTCTCAACTGTTTGAAAATTCCTTAGAGGAAATCCAGTTTGCAAACAAAAGTTTTCATACAAACATGGTAATGTAAAGTTCATGCAACCTTTGAAATTAAAATCATTTTTGAAAGATGCAAAATAAATGAGTCATTGGTCAGAACACGGTGGTTCAAGATATTTAAAAGTGAAAGGTAAAGCAAAAAGGTATGATGCCAAAACAAATGATCCGCAAAGATCTTTTGGAGCCAGTTTATGTAACCTTGTTGTAGTATACTTTCAAAATAACCTTGCTTCAATTAGGTCTTTTAAGAGTTGTAACATAACCGAGTTCACGGTTTAAGAAACAAAGGATAAAGGCTCAAAGTTTATTTGTGCCCACCTAATCTATGTGATGATCTTCAGTCCTACGCTCAGTTAACTCAAACTATGCACTCAGATTCCCAAGAGGTGGGAATTGTACTAATGATAGTGATGATAATGGTTCAAAAGCCAAGGGAACTTTGAAAAGGCAGCCACTACTTCCCTATAACATTTGGTTGTGTTTTTTTGTCATTGAGTACTTTCATGATGAGGATTTAAAGATCTCCTATTTTATTATCCCTAAATTTTTCCAGAACTGTTTATTTTTAAGCTTATAGTCAGCAGGATTCCCCAGTTTTTCCTAAGTCTCTTTCATAGGTTTTGACTTAGCGAGCTTTTTCTTTTGATTTTTTTTTGAGAAAGAAAGAGATTAACTGCCTGACTTAATGATCACGGTGAACCATCATCGGCTTTTTGGCTTGAAAAACATCTTCGACTTACTTGCTGCTGTCGTGGTGAAATTTGGATACCAAACTATTGATAAGTTTGAATCTTTAATTCATTTGCAACCGAACTTTGATTTGTCCAAAGGAAGGGATAAAGATCGAAATTCCCACAATGCAATGAAAATGCAAGCTAAAGAGTTATAGGTTCGGGGGTTGGTTAAACTTAGGGAAGGTGCTAGCATCCTAAGTTTCTACAGTACTCTACAGGAACCTTTTGTTTTATGTTTGTTTATTTGCTAAGGTTTATCTGCTTAAGGTTGAAAGACCTAATGGTTTATTTCTAAGTATACTTGATAAGATATCGCATCTTATGCCTACATATCCTTACGGGAGTGGAATCAGAGTATCTGTAGTTCCCCTAAAGGGTTTGAGGAGTTCTTTGACTGTGGCAAAGTTCCTACGGGTTTAGGGTAGTTGATTAATTGATTTTAGGAGAAAAGATGAGTTGCCATTTTAAGGGAGATTTAACCGCCACAAATTGTAGGAAAATAGTCTTTGCATCGTCTTAAGAGAATGACTCAAGTACTCGGATATTGATCGACTAGTACACCTCTATCTCTCTTAAGGCAAAGTCCCTACATATTGATTGTATTGATGTGGGGTGGAAGTTCTATCTCGCTTAAGATGATGGACATCTTATTCTCTGATAGTGTTTGAATAATGTTTGATTGAATTGTTTTCCTATGTTGTAAAGATAAAACAAAGGTCCTCCTATGGGGTAGGATCTATCTTAAAAGATCGACTTGAATGGGATCAAGGATCAAGGGGATATGATGCAAATGTAATGCATACGCGCAATTGTTTAGGCGCAGATTCTTCCTTTGGACGGAATGCAATGCGATAATATAAATTGCGAAAATGTAAAATTGTGGTAAATAAACGCAAATAAGTAAATCCATACACACGCATGAAAGCGCTAAGTGTGTGTAAGTGAGTGTGTGAACGGAAGCGGGATGTAAGCGTGCACGATTGGATTTTATGCGAGAGATTGATTAAGTTGTAGGATTGATTTTATATGAAATGATTAATTTAGTTGATGTTGAATTGATTTTAAGCGAGAAGTTGAGTTGATTTTATATGTGAGATTAATATAAATTAGATTTCTAACAGACAAGGTTTTAAAATGTTCTAATACTACATGAGTGATTTTTTATTTTATTATCTATCTCAAAAGATTAACTTAAATGAAATGATTTATTTGCATAAAATTATGGTTATTATTAAAAGTTAAATTACATTGATTATGAAATAAATAAAAAGGTTGTTTTTATTACTTGTTCCTAAAATACTAAATAGGTTTTATTATTAATTAGATAAATTGGCAATTAGATGTAAATTACAAAAGGTTTTTTTAGTGAATAAACATATTATTTAATTAAAATGTTATTAAGTTGATTTAAAAAAGTTAATTTAAATATAATTAGCAAAAGGATTTTAAATGTGAATTAGTAGGATTTAAAAAAAAAGAGTTTTTAGTTATTAAGATAAAAAGTTTATAAAGGTTGATTTAATTGAAATTTTTAAACAAAAGGTAAAACAAGTAACTTATTAAATAAGGTAAATTAATTAAAAGGTGAATTAATTAAATAATTAAATTAAAAAAGATGAAAGGAAAGCTGATTATGATTAATTACAAGGTTATTAGTTATTTTTAAAAAAAGATTAATTATAGTTATAATTAATTAAATAAAAAAAGATTAAATAAATGGCAGATTAATAGGTTGATTTAGGGTGATTAGGGTGGCTAATAATGGTTAATGAAGAATTAATCGCAAGATAATGAAGAGATTAGGGGAATCGCAGGGTTGTGTGCGTGTAGGTGCAGCGTATTATCGTGAGGGCGCGATTTGGAACGTGTGATCCGATTCGATCGTGGCGTGTGTGTCTGTGATGTGAGGGTGCATTATATTATAATGAGCATACACACATAGGATTACAACAGATAAACAAAATTGAAAATCAAACCCTAAACCCCCAATTTCTCTCCCCTTTCGCCGATTGTGCCTTCTTCTCCCTCTTCAATTTCGTTAATCCTCCTTTCTCGCCATTGCTCTTCTGCTTCGCTCAACAATTCCGTCTTCCCCTCGCTTCCGCCATTGCCCCTCCCGTCCTCTCTGCTTCCTTCCTTCTCCTCTATCGCTCTTCGAACCTTCCACCTTCATCTTCTCGCTCACCATCTCTCTCGATCGATTTCTCCTCTCTCTTATATATCAACCTGAAACAACAACAATGTTAACACAAAAAACTATTGACAATTTAAAAATGGTTTTTTACAGGTTTTTGAAGATGTCTCCTCGGCAATTATGATTGCGAAGGTGGTTCGCGTCTGATGATTGTGACAATGGCTTCTCCGGCGGCGAGTTCGCAGTGACGGTGATGATGCTACAGATAATCTCCTTCCCTTCTGCGTTTTGAGTATCTAGGTTTTTTTTTGAATCTTTGGGATTTCCGTGGAATTTGTGGATTGTGGTTGCGATTTTTTTTGTCAATCGATTTCTCTGTATTGTTGTCCTTCGTGTGATTTTCTGAACTGAACTGTTATGTTGTAGATTTTGTTCTGCAACTGTGTGTCTGTTGAAAAGGGCGTGGACGGAAAGGGAATTCACGGTAATGGTGCGAGGGTTCGTAGATGACCTCGCGACGGAATTTTTACAGGGTAAGCTTTCACTCTTCGATTTAGATACTCAGGGTTTTGTTTGGGGATTTTGATGAGGTTTCTGAGGATTGTTGTGGATGTTTCTACCTGTTGTGTCTTCTCTCCCTTTTTTTCCGTTCTATCTCTGAGCTTCTTTGCACTTTATATAGGTGAGCTGTAGGCCTCCAATGAACAAGGCTCTTAAAAACCTTCCTTATTGAGCGATTCCTGTCGGGAGCATGTTTGCTGAAATCGGGAAATCACTTCAAACTTTTCCAATTTCGCCTGATCTTGTCAAGAATATGCTTTTGGGAAGTTTGGAGACTAATTAAATTTGTTTTGATTTTGCAGGGACACTTGAGTGGTATCATTGCATGACTTTAAGCTACCTTGAACCTCATTGGAATTCTGATCGAATATTATTTTGCAGAAATAACCACAAAGTAGTGTAGCAGTACTTTCATCAATAGAATATTTCTTCTGTTGCATTGTTTGTTCGGAAGAATCGCCAGAGCTTAAGTGCCCAAAAGAGAAGGGATTTTAGGATAAAAATTGAATTCTTAACACTTCCTTGCTCTTCCCAACCTCCTGGATTTTGTGACACTACTCTCTGCTCTTGAAATTGCAGTACTGCAACCAAGGATGTTGTTGTTTCTATATGGTCCCAAACCTTCCGTTTTTGTCTTGCTCAATACGGTCTCTCTGAACATTTTGCCGAACTTGTTCTTATTATTATGTTCACATCTTAGTTGTTAATTCATTCTGATATATTGAATTATGAATTTGCAGGGATTTTCTTCGGTGGCAGCATATAAACCATGTCCATACCAACTTCACATATCAACTGTTGTGGCACCACAATCCAAAGTCATAGGTTTTCCCCAAATGCTTCTTGCCCTAATTCATGGTATCTGTCAAACCTTTTTCCAGGCACCATTTCATGCATCTCAACCATCTGCCATAGAGTGTGTAGAGCTATTAACCATGATAAGATCAGAATCACCACTCCTGGTCCCCATCCAAGACTTGCCATGGCAGGTGAAAGGCTCATGACACTAGCTCCAACCATAGCAGTGACATTATGAAAAGCAGCGTACCACCATTTAACGTTCCTTGAAGAAGTTATGGGAAGCCAATCATCAATATATTTTTTCTCAGCTGTTCTTTTATCTATCTCTGCGTCTGAGAATGAAACCTTTTCGGAAGCAATTGTTTTTTCATTTTCCATGTTTGTTGTGGCAGGATTTAGTTTGCGGTACGCAACGAAAGGAATTTGTATTGCAGCCGATTACACCATGTTGGAAAGCCATTCATGTAGATGAATCATCAACAGCAACTAGTGCTCTTATAGCCATTACCCGCAAGCTATATCGCATCATCGAAAGGGAGCTATGTTGGATTAACGCAGGCGGCAATTTGGTTCAGTAGGTAGCCACCATATGTTGCTACGGCAGGTAGCCTTGTATCTTCACCAAAATCTTATAGAGAGGGTAATGACTTTTGACTAGGCTAGTTAGTTTGTGAAAATTCTCACCAAACCATGTGCTTTGCAGGTGTGAAAGCTAAGGATTGGTAAAAGTATGGACTGAAGGTGGAATAATTAACCGCTTTGCTTTGACTAGATGACATCTTCATCGGTCCTTCCGGTAAAGCGAGAAGAAAACGAGTTCATGATCAATCCTTTGATTGGAGCTTCGGTTGCGTCCCAAATATTAACAATTGTATTTCTCATTTGTAGGTCGTCAAAGACAAAGTACCGTTACTGCTTTATTTTACGAGAAGGCGGATGCTACAAACAGGTCGAAGGAGTGAAAAAAAACAGCTCAAAGCTGGTTGTATCAGAACAACTCTATACCGAGGTGTTGTCTCGATCAAGAAGCTGTACTTGTCCTGGCGTGGAGGTCCAAAATGGCTGCAGTCAAGTTGTGACAATTTATAGTATTCTAGCGCCATGTCTTGTTTGCATGCCTTGTAATGACTTGTGTTAATTTAAAATATATGGAAACCTTTTTTGTTCTCACAGTAGCAGCAATGTAAAGTCTCGTGAGTCACTCGGTTGAATTCTTTGACTTACGTATGGCATCTTGTGTTTAGAAGAAATCTAACTCACAGACTAAGTTATAATCCCCCACAAATTATTGCTTGATTATGTACCCCCTTGCTTTTTTAAAAGACTAGAATTTCTTGTACGCCTTGTATGGGTGAAGTTTGTAACCAATGCTTTGTAAAATAGAAAGGATATCATGTAATGCAAACTTTGAATTTCAAATTCCACATGAGCTTTTGATTTAATAATCATAGTTATGATAATAAAACAAAGTCTCTTCACTTAAACGTAGCAGGTCTTTAATTGAATCACTCCAACTTTAATGATTATGTGACAAGATGTTAATTCCTATTTCACCGTTATATGGAATCCGGATTTTTAAAACTCCTGGTCTGCCTTGATAAACCTTGATTCTTTGGAGCCAGATTCACACCATTAAAAACCTTGATAACGAAGAAAATAGGTACATCCAAGGCGATGTAGCTCCGTAATATGTTGCCACAAAAACCGAGAACCTCCTCTTAAAGCCTAATCCTCTTTAAATTCGAACCAATAGGAAAATCTTTGTGTCTTTGAATCGAAAGTCCTTGATCATGCTTCAAGGTTCTTTTGATAGAGAAAATGAGTATCGACAGCACCTGAAATGGTTGTTCTGCACAAACTGGTTATTCGTAAAACACGCATGCAAAAGTATAAAGGTAAAGGGGCAAAAAACAAGAGGTGAAATCTCAAGGTCAAAAATTAGGGTGCAACAGATGTCCCTATTTAAGTTTCTTCTATCCGGAGATATGGAGATTGAAATCTTCGTCTCGACAAGATAGGAGGGACTTAAATAAAACATTGCACGATTTTTTGGCCCTAAGAAGCCACCGAATGCATATGATATGAGATGATATGAAAATGCAAGACAAACGGTCCTGTGAGGAAAAGATGTCACAGGGGAGAAACTGGACACGACACGTGAAGAGCAGGCTCAACAAAGTGAGACTCCACGGGGAAAGATTGATAATCACAAAGTGTCTGTAAATGTGTTGGCGAGCACTTGCGAGAAAAACCACTTGAAGAACCTGCTGGATAGGTCGAAAGTAATTGATTCAAGATATCAGCTGGAGAAGTCTACTGTCGAGACTTGTAACTTTTATTGAGAATACTTTCGCCAAAGTGTATACTGTTAAAATTTAAGGAATCTGCTGCCGAGATTCTATGTCGAAGCTTGTTGGGGATATACTTCTGACGAAGTCTTCTGGAAATCTACTGTCGGGATTAGCCAGGAAACAAACGAGATACCTACTTCCGAGGTCTTCTGGAAATCTACTGCCAAGATTAACCAGGAAATAAACGAGATACCTACTGCCGAGGTCTTCTGGAAATCTACTGCCGAGATTTACCAGGAAAAGAGATGTCTTTGAATGACTGTTGAAAGGATGATAAACCTCCTCGAGCGTCATGGTCTGGATGCCATGAGCTGGTCTCAGTCTCTTGAAATAACTTCCCCACGCCTCATGGTGTGTTTGCCTTGAACGGGTCTCAGTTTCTTGTAATAACTTCCCCACGCCTCATGGTGTGTTTGCCATGAACGGGTCTCAGTTTCTTGTAATAACTTCCCCACGCCTCATGGTGTGTTTGCCATGAACAGGTCTCAGTTTCTTGTAATAACTTCCCCATGCCTCATGGTGTGTTTGCCATGAACGGGTCTCAGTTTCTTGTTTGGATTTGAAAAGAGTTGAAATAAACCTCCCCGAGCATCATGGTCTGGATGCCATGAGCTGGTCTCAGTTTCTGCCTGAAATGATGAAAACTCGTGAGAGCATCTTCACAGGGGATAAAATTATCATTGTAGTTTGTAAATGTTGTTGTAGATTTTTCGGCTGTAAGCCATAATGTACTGAAGGTTGCAAAACTTCACCAGGGATCTTCATGAGAGATGCGAGCCGGTTGAATTGTAAAGTATGTCTTTTCAAATAAAGAGAGACTAATGTGATAAACTTCCTCAACTTCTCTGGGGAGATGTCGCTCGATGGGAATAAACTTGTGTGATGAACTCGCTGGAGAATACATTCCTGAGGATACTTAGCTGTTGTAAAATGTGTGAATTCTCAAATAAAGAGAAATATCTGTAAGGTTTTCCATTTACCAAGTCGATAATCACTGGGGATGGCCAAACCGTCTTGAGGAGACTGTCACTTGTCGTTTTGAACAAGATCTTGGTCAAAACGAGTTGCTCAAATAAGAGGTTGCTTACAATCTGGATGCAAATCGTCGAGGAAATCTGATAATATTGTTGGAGAAGTGTCTGTCTTCATGAATATCTTCACAAAGGTTCTCTTGGGGAACCGAGTGCAAAATAAATGCACATTCAACCATATTCAAAAGGTGGAGATGTCCATAATGTGATTGCCAAGGACCAAAGTTCAATTTAGGAAATAACTGAAGAGAAACTGTCAAGCAAGACTCGACCATTGGGGTATGAACTCAGATGGGATTTTAACTAAAACAACCGTCTTCCACGAGGATCGAACTCTGTGGGGAAATAGAAGTATGGCGCTTTTTCTGCCTAGGACTGACAACTCTAATTAGAAGGAGAACACGCGCCCAACTACTCGGGGATAACCACGACCAAAAGGACAGAACAAACCAACGCAAAGAATGCAAAATGCACATGCCATGCCATCTATCTATATGCTATGCGTATGCTTATACTGACAAACAAACAACAAAAGGCAATCGGAGATGAAATAAACATCTCGAAGCAAACATCCGACCAATCTTCAAAGATAGAAGTACTACTGGGGATAGGTGGAGAACCGAATACGGGATCACAATCCTGCTTCAGGGCTTCAAAAACTTCTCTTGGGGAATGGAGAACGTTCCACTTGGGGATAAAACATCTTGATCTCCCTTGAAGAATTCATCAGGATGAATCATAGCTGTTGAATATGTTGAAGTTGAAACTTCATGGGGAATGAAATAAACATCCGCTCTGTTGGGGAAGACTGGCGTTGTAAAAGATCCACTGAGGAGTAAAATACGTCCACTTCACTAGGAAGGTGAAGTTGGAGAAGATCCACTGAGGATTAACATATCATATCCACTTCACCGGGGAAGTGAAGTTTAAACGAATCACTGGGAATTATTACATTGGGAAGCTTCATCAGAGAAATGTCATGACCACCTGGAGTAAAACATCGGGGACATGAATGAAGAATTGTTGTAAGAAGGAAGTAGTTCTGCATTGATGAACTGCGTAATGGTAGTCGCCATTTTGAACAAGACAAGATAATATTTTTTTCTCAGATGCCCCAAGTCATATGGTAATGAGAAGAAGTCGTTCTGAGAGGATTTTACAGAAAACATGACGTCCAACATGCCCCATTATTTTCAAACTCTTAGAGAGATTTGCCGAATCTCGACGTAACTGGCCCTGATTGATGGTATTATAACTGAGTCTTCAGAAATAGCTCTTTAGGCAAAATCAAAGTTGCACAGAACAAACCATTTGGAAATAACTTGCCCCAGGTCAGCAGAGTCTTCAAATTTTAATTGGTGATGTCTTCACATAATCTTTCTAAGATATCAAGCAAACTTAGCAAGTCAGAAATGTTAATTTCGAAATTGTTAATGCAACATACGTTTGTCTTGAAGCTTTGAAAAAGATATCACGATAACCGGTGACCAAAATCACTAGTTAGGGTATAGATTTATTTTATAAAGCCAATCATCAAATTGAGCATAGCTCATAGGAGTGAGGAAACGTTATCTCACTGAGTATGCTTTCAAATTAAATCTTACTTCAATTAGGACTTTTAAGGTTGTATCAGTTTAGTTTACGATTTGTAAAACAAAGGTATAAGGGTCAAAGTATATTTGTACCCATCCATTTTTGAAAGATGTTCACTTTTTTGAAAGGTTTTAAGTGTTCAATCAAGCTGATTGAAAATTTCCCCAAGCTAAAAATGAGGTTGAAAAATGGTTAAAGAGAAATTAACCACTTTATATCTAGTGTTCAGGAGGTTTGAAATCATGCCTTACATCATCAGTAGGGTTTTTATTCAAAAGCATACATCAAGAGATCATACGTTTTACTTCGTCATCCTCCTTCCAATTATTCACCAAAGTGAGAAAAAAAATTGGGTAAATTTGGCATTATAAATAATGAAGAAATAATTCTTTTACGAGTGAAACGAATGGATTTCTTCAAGACAAACACTTATCGCACTACTTATTCAAAATGACATGTTCTTACATGCCAATTATGCTTTTAATCAAAGAAATAAAAGGTAAACACAATAAACAGGTGATCAGCGTAACGATGTTCCATTCACGATTGGTCTTTCTCTTTTGAAGGTTAGCACTTCATTATCAATCATTTCTTGGACTTTCTCTTGGAAAACTTTGCACTCTTCGATCGAATGCCCCAACACTCCATCATGGAATTCACAGCTGGCATTCGAGTTGAACCACGACGGGTGAGACTTCATGATTCTAGTCTTTCTAGGTGTCATTACTGAGTTTCTAGCAAAATAAAACCATAGCTGACGGTAAGTCATTAGGATAAGATCAAACCAACGAGTCTCTTCTCTCGGAATACTCAGGGGTATCTTCTGATTCTGACATTGTCTTTGAACTCGTCGATCCTGATGTTGATCTGGAGAAGTTAACCTTCGTTTATGAGATAGTTGTTGTTTGCGCTGAGCAGGCGCTGCATACTGATGTTGAGGATAAGGTACTGGAATTGAATCTGGCAGGATTTGAGAGGGATCCCAAACTGCATTAACATCAACACTTCTTTCCTCTAGGGAATCATCAACTGAAATTTCTTCATTAGCTGGACAATTCAATTTATCCTGAATTCTTCCACTTTTGGTTGCATTCTCGATGTTTACTCCGACTTCCACAATTTTGGAGAAATCTAATGGCACGACGCCTACCATCCTATCATAATAAGAGTCTAACAGTGTTCTTAGAAACATCTTTAATTCTTTCTCTTGGAGTGGTGAATGAACTTGGGCTGCCAACTCTTTCCATCGTTGCGCGTATTCCCTGAAAGATTCATCTTCATTTTTACTCATTCCTTCCAGTTGATCACTGTCTGGAGCGACATCCAAATTGTAATTGTATTGCTTCACGAAATCATCAACTAAATCTCTCTACGACTGAATTCGATTCCTTTGTAGCTTCATATACCACATCAGGGATGCCCCACTCAAACTTTCTTGAAAGCAGTGAATCATTAGTTCGTCATCGCCAACATAAGCAACCATCTTTCGACAAAACATCGTCTAATGGTATCTTGGACAACTAACATCCTTGTAAACTTCAAAGACATGCATCTTGAACTTCGGAGGAATAATTACACCTGGAACTAAACACAGGTCATGAGCATCAAGATCAGATGCATCAGTTCCCTTCATCATTTTCAATTGTTCTTTAAGATCACGAAATTCTTTCTCCATTGCTATGAATCTAGGATCATCTATCTTTTTATCAATACGGACATTCTGAAGACTAGGTATGGGCTGTAGAGACTGGGAGACTCTTCCATTCACTTGAACAACCAGATTGTCTTGTACAGGCTGCGATTGCGTAGGAACATCCACTTGTTGAACATTGTCGTCAGAGGGAAGATCAAATAACGGATTATTCACAACTCTAAATCCAGTTATGGAATCCATATCCTCGTTCTCTTATATCCTTTAGTAATACTTCGAGCTCAGTTGGATGGTCGAGATGTCAGCTCACAGACAAAGATAGAAAGACGGATGAGGACGCAGAGGAGAAGAGACACATGCATATGCAAGATGCTAAATGCAAAATGCTAATGCAGAATGAAAGGTTTCATGGAACTCAAGTTCTTATAAACGTTACAGAGTACCAAAGAAAATCATTTATATATATATATATATATATATATATATATATATATATATATATATATATATATATTATAATGGATTACAAGGAAACGTTCTTATAAGAGTCCTGACATAATAGCTAAATAAAAGCTAATAAAGCCCTAAGGAAGTCCTTCATCGTGCTTGTTGATTTTCTCTTCTGCTTGGATCTTCTTGAAGGTAAGCTTGTCCATGATCAATGTCTAAAGATTAGTTTGATAGAAGAAAATAAATCCTCCATCTCTTCTTTTGTTCTTGTTGGAAGTAAGGGGGGAATCCCTTGGATCTTCAACGATAATAAGAGTCTTTTGAACTTCTAATGATCCTCCATGATAGGGGAAGCCTCTCGTATTTGTCCTTTTGAGTGTCTTGATTCTTCAATCGGTGCCCTTAACTTCCTTAGGACATCTAAGTTAGAACTCTTAAAAGAATATTCCCAAAATATTTTCTTTTGTAATCCTTATTGGTTTCTGTAATGTTTATAAATAAACTCAGGATTCCATGAAACCAAATGCAATATGATGCTATATGGATGCAACAAACACAAGTAAGCACATAAGGACACAAAGATAAGCAAACAAGGGAGACCCTAGGTTTGTAACGAGCATGGAGCAAAGGTATACCCATTCCCAAAGGTTGTGGACTAAACATTGATTGTACCTGTAGAACAAGGTTCTAAAGAGGTTTCCAAAGTCATCAGCCAATCTTTCGGATATTATCAACTTCCCAACTAACTCGGTGGTTAATAATATTCTCAAGAGAACTTCTTTTGAGTGTAGCATCGCGTAGCACTATTTCGGGTGTACTCCCTCATAGTCCAGCGCTACATCCTAATAAAGGCTAAAGTGGGGTTAAGGTAACTACTGTCCTCAGTATCATAGACTCCAATCGAAAATAGTAAAAGTCTTCACAATTACTCGTTCAACCAAACTATTTTCGAAAGGGTCTCAACTGAACGTGATTTTTAAGTCAACTTGGTCGGGATTTAACTCCCTATAAGTCTCGTCGAACATATCACTATCCTATCTTAAGTTCACTTAAAGTCCGGGTGTAGGACTTTGTCTCACCACTTAAAGGTATCAACCCAAAGAAATAAAGAACACAAACAAACAAGCAAGTAAGCAAATATATAAAGCAATAAAGAAGCAAAAACAAGATAAGGAAATCCACTGAGGGTCCCCAGTGAAGTCGCCATTTCTGTCACGGTGAAATTTGGATACCAAACTATTGATTAGTTTGAATCTTTAATTCATTTGCAACCGAAATTTGATTTGTCCAAAGGAAGGGATAAAGATCGAAATTCCCATAATGCAATGCAAATGCAAGCTAGAGAGTTATAGGTTCGGGGGTTGGTTAAACTTAGGGAAGGTGCTAGCATCCTAAGTTTCTACAGTACTCTACAGGAACCTCTTGTTTTATGTTTGTTTATTTGCTAAGGTTTATCTGCTTAAGGTTGAAAGACCTAATGGTTTATTTCTAAGTATACTTGATAAGATATCGCATCTTATGCCTACATATCCTTACGGGAGTGGAATCAGAGTATCTGTAGTTCCCCTAAAGGGTTTGAGGAGTTCTTTGACTGTGGTCAAAGTTCCTACGGGTTTAGGGTAGTTGATTGATTGATTTTAGGAGAAAAGATAAGTTGTCATTTTAAGGGAGATTTAACCGCCACAAATTGTAGGAAAATAGTCTTTGCATCGTCTTAAGAGAATGGCTCAAGTACTCGGATATTGATCGACTAGTACACCTCTATCTCTCTTAAGGCAAAGTCCCTACATATTGATTGTATTGATGTGGGGTGGAAGTTCTATCTCGCTTAAGATGATGGACATCTTATTCTCTGATAGTGTTTGAATAATGTTTGATTGAATTGATTTCCTATGTTGTAAAGATAAAACAAAGGTCCTCCTATGGGGTAGGATCTATCTTAAAAGATCGACTTGAATGGGATCAAGGATCAAGGGGATATGATGTAAATGTAATGCATACGCGCAATTGTTTAGGCGCAGATTCTTCCTTTGGACGGAATGCAATGCGATAATATAAATTGCGAAAATGTAAAATTGCAGTAAATAAAGGCAAATAAGCAAATCCATACACACGCATGAAAGCGCTAAGTGTGTGTAAGTGAGTGCGTGAACGGAAGCGGATATAAGCGTGCACGATTGGATTTTATGCGAGAGATTGATTAAGTTGTAGGATTGATTTTATATGAAATGATTAATTTAGTTGATGTTGAATTGATTTTAAGCGAGAAGTTGAGTTGATTTTATATGTGAGATTAATATAAATTAGGTTTCTAACAGACAAGGTTTTAAAATGTTCTAATACTACATGAGTGATTTTTTATTTTATTATCTATCTCAAAAGATTAACTTAAATGAAATGATTTATTTTTTTTGCATAAAATTATGGTTATTATTAAAAGTTAAATTACATTGATTATGAAATAAATAAAAAGGTTGTTTTTATTACTTGTTCCTAAAATACTAAATAGGTTTTATTATTAATTAGATAGATTGGCAATTATATGTAAATTATAAAAGGTTTTTTTTAGTGAATAAACATATTATTTAATTAAAATGTTATTAAGTTGATTTAAAAAAGTTAATTTAAATTTAATTAGCAAAAGGATTTTAAATGTGAATTAGTAGGATTTAAAAAAAACGAGTTTTTAGTTATTAAGATAAAAAGTTTATAAAGGTTGATTTAATTGAAATTTTTAAACAAAAGGTAAAACAAGTAACTTATTAAATAAGGTAAATTAATTAAAAGGTGAATTAATTAAATAATTAAATTAAAAAAGATGAAAGGAAAGTTGATTATGATTAATTACAAGGTTATTAGTTATTTTAAAAAAAGATTAATTATAGTTATAATTAATTAAATAAAAAAAAATTAAATAGATGGCACATTAATAGGTTGATTTAGGGTGATTAGGGTGGCTAATAGTGGTTAATGAAGAATTAATCGCAAGATAATGAAGAGATTAGGGGAATTGCAGGGTTGTGTGCGTGCAGGTGCAGCGTATTATCGTGAGGGCACGATTTGAAACATGTGATCCAATTCGATCGTGGCGTGTGTGTCTGTGATGTGAGGGTGCATTATATTATAATGAGCATACACACATAGGATTACAACAGATAAACAAAATTGAAAATCAAACCATAAACCCCCAATTTCTCTCCCCTTTCGCCGATTGTGCCTTCTTCTCCCTCTTCAATTTCGTTAATCCTCCTTTCTCGCTATTGTTCTTCTGCTTCGCTCAACTCTTCCGTCTTCTCCTCGCTTCCGCCATTGCCCCTCCCGTCCTCTCTTCTTCCTTCCGTCTTCTCTATCACTCTCCGAACCTTCTGTCGCACCCTAATTTTTGACCTTAAATAGGAGTTTTCAATCTCTTTTTTTTTTATCTTTATACTTATTATGAATATCGCAGCTAACCCACTTGTGTGAGTACATGTGTTTGCATAGGCTCTCATAATCGCGCACTTGGATTGTAAAAGGAAAATTAGGTTCCCCGTCCGTTGATGTTGGGTATGGACTAGTTATGGATTTCATGGTATTTCAAAGGGGGTGAAGCTCTCACATGCTGAGGAGTTTAGACTTCCAAGTCAAGGTTGTCCGAGGTGACATCAAGGTTTAGTTCATGATGTTTAAGATCCATATCCAGGATTCAGGGTCACCAATGCATGTTTCTATATGGAAATTTTCAAGAAGATGGGAAAGCAAAGTTTAGAGTTGCAAATTGCAATTTTGAAAATTTAGAAATAAAGTCCACCGGTCCCATCAACAACATTTGTTTCACATTAATCCTTTTTTTTACTCACGTAGAGTTTGTTTGACGGCATATGGCTTGGCCCATAATTAGAAGTCACTCAAGCACTAATGATGAGCGGAGGAACCAGATTCAAGTTTTTTTCAACAATTGGGGTCCATTCAAATAAGTGAGAAATTAAAGCTGACGATAATCAAATACAAGGGTGTTCAATGTTTCATATTTATCCAAATGCCAAGGTTAATCATATCAAATGCAACCCGTTTTATGACAAGGCTTCAACTTACTACAAATGCAAGCTTGGCGTCTATTGTGGAATGTCAAAATACGAAAGGCTCATCCCAGGAGACCTTGCAAGTAGGAGGTATCGAACTGAGCACTAATCCCTACTCCTACTGGATCATAGACAAACCTCAAAGTTAAGCCAATTTCATTTTTCAAGATTATATTCTATTCATCATGACCAAGGAGTTTTCGATTTCTCTAAAGAGGGCAAAAAAAAAACTTTACATTTAGGAATGAAAGGAGAGAGGTTCCAGATGATTGCATTAAATAAGAAAGTTGAGATACATTTGGATGTTATACAACTTCGGTCGAAGTAATATACTGCTATTGATCCTAGATAAGTTCTAATACAATACATTACAAGGCATACAAGTCATAATTCTTACAAATGCTACCAAATGAGGTACAGTGATTTTGTAAGGGAATTGGAATACATGATTTGGAAATCTTAAATCTATACAACTTTGTATAGGGAAATCGTATTTAGTATCACATGTGCCAACGACGTTTTGTCAAATTGACGCGTTGAGCCGCGAACTCCACCCGTATGACCGCAGTAATGCCTACATCGCACATAATGCAAAGGTTCTAAAGAAAGGAAACTATATTTTTAGCAACAACATTTTCCTTTCCCTTTTTGGTTTAGCTAGGTCATCATCACCGATTTTGGAGACCTTCTCGCGTACGGCAACTCCTATTACACCTACAAAACATAGAGCAAGAATAGTTAAACAGCAGCAACACAGATTCGAATACCAGCAGTTAGTATGTCAGCCGCAACTCTTAACCAAGCGCCAAGTCATTTCCAAACCCAACAAAGCAGAGCAGGTTTGCCAAATGATTTTGGAATTTCCCAATTGCAACAAAGTTTTAATCCTCGGGCATGCCAACCAATGCAACCATTAAATGCCCAACGATCTCACATTCAGCAAGAGATTTCACAAGCTGCAAAGGTTATGGCTTCATCACATGCTGCCAAACAAGAAGAACAAAACTTCAACACATAGAAACCGAATATGTCCAAAAGGATGAGCATGAAGGCTGATATCTACACCTATGTAAAGGGGCCCTAATGAATCAAATAGAACACCAATGTTTAAACTGCAGAATGTTTGTCTTGAACTTGAAATCGAGGTCCCTACGCTAAGTACATAATCTTAAATACAGAATTGATAACATGAATACTACACTGCAACCTCCATATCTGCACCCAGTTCCAGACCTGATGTACCACCAGTTGAATCATTCAAGACTGCTGGATTTATTTCATGTGGTATGACTGTCGTGTCCTAGGGCCTGGAATGTACAATTAAGTTTAGCACTAGTGAGGATGGTGTACCTGAACATGATAAAATCTCGTAAGCGGACGACATCAGGTATGTTCAGTTTGATTCCATCTCTTCAAGGTGTTGTTAAACATCAGGGAACCTGCAAGAGAAGAAAGATGTCAGATTCGCGTGGCTCTTATTTGTCTTTGCCACATAACAGTATAACACCAGAAGAGTTTCCTAGAGCTGAAGGACGCAATTGCCGAAGTTCAATTACAGAAGCAAATAAAGAAAACGCTCCATCTAGCGTTTATGTAGCAACCCTCCTTCACGTGGTCAGGCATTAGTTAACTCTGCATCAAACATACTAAGCTAACCAGTTAGATGGATGCCTTAGAGATACCATGTATTGAAGAAGCATACCTGGATAGGATGTTAAACATGAATGACCAGCAGACTTAGAGATGCATTACTTCCTAAAGATGAACCAAAATTGGCAATCCCTCTCTTGCTCAACATCGACCGCTGGTTCTCACTAATGCAGATGCACCATATATTAAGATGGTCAGTGAACAGTTTGATAGATGCCATAGAGCTCTCCTTCAATATGTCGACTTTCTAGGCAGTGCAGTCACACCAGGGTCAAATTATGCCATTCTTATTCCCTCCCTTGATGATCTAGTCCACCTTTACCACTTGGATCCCGAGGCTGCTTTCTTGATATATCGCCCTGTTATGAGACTTTTCAAGTCTCAGGGGACTCCCAATATTTGCTGGCCCTTGGTAGAATTTCTGCATAAACATGAAGAAAATGCCGCATCTGTCAGCAGACGGCTCTCTTATGCAAAAGACAAATGGTTAAGTTCCTGTCCTGATACCTTGGAGATTAACATGGAATTTCTTCAGTGCTGCATATTTCCACGTTGTACTTTCAGTATGCCAGATGCTGTTTATTGTGCTATGTTTGTACACAATTTCATTCCGTGGAAGCCCCTCATCTCCAATGAACGTATCAAACACGAGTTTCCTCTCTGGGCTTCTAATCCGTATTCTGGCCCAAGACTTTTGCCACCTACACCTGCCTGGTCACCTTCAGAATAAAAAATAACCGTTAGAGAATATTCACGGAATAATAGAAGATGCAGAATCATATCAAATCCAATTTCAATTAAATCACAAAATCAGAGATTGATAAGTCATTATAGCAATCAGAAGAATTAGGAATATCCTTCAAATTTGATTCAGCCCAAACGGGAAAACCTAAATCAACATTTAAATCAGCATTCAACACCTAATCAAGACATTTTCATTCTGAGACCTATAAAAGGAGGCTAAAGAGAAAGAGAAGAGGGATCGAACAATTATCGTAAGACACCGAAAATCACCATCGTAAACCTAGTAAATAGAGAAGAGAGAACGCTCATCTTTTCCGTTGAAGAAGCCACCGCATGCCGCCGCGAATTCAACGGACGGAATACCCTATTCTTATCAACCCTAACGCCGTTGCGACCATCAACCGTCGGTAATTCTCTGTTCTTTTCCATATCACTAAACTCTTGATGTTTCTGGTTATGATTTCAGGTGCGAAGTATGAGAAGGAATGGTGAACGGAAGCAACCGATTGCGATTGGAGGGAGGAGGATGAGAGTGTTGAGAATCCAATTTGGGAATGAAGGGGATTTAGGGTTTCGTCGCTCCTTATCGTCCCCCTTTTTGTTTGTTCGCGTGTTTTGCAGCTTACACATTCATCACACACTCACCACACTGCACCGTTAATCACTTCGTCATTCATTTTAATTTTTTTAACTAATAGTTTTAATCCATACTCAACCCTTTAATTAATCAGTTAACTAAGTTTTTTAAAAAAAAAGAATAAGCTAATAATCTTTATTAATTAAACCAGCCTTTTATCTCTTTATTTATTTAATTAATCTAAAAATTTCATATTAATTAATTTTTTTTTTGTTAATCCAATTAATCAACCTTTTATTTTATAACAACTTTTATTATAACTAGTCACCCCTTTTAAAAATAACTAATAATAAATTAGTTTTTATTCAATTTTATCATATTTTCTTAGGTTTATTCTATCTTATTTATTATACTATTTTACTTTTTAATCAACCTTAGATAATCAAGCATTTTCTATAAAAAATAATAATCTCTTTTTCACCTAAATTATTGTGCCAATTATTAATTAATCCTTTTAAAAAAAGGGAAATAACTTCCTATTAGATAATCGGTTTATAAAAGAAAACAACTTTTCATTTAATTTATATTTAATATTAAAACTTTCTAGGAGTATAATAAAAAACAATTTTTTATATATATTAATTCGCCACGTTAGATCCAATTTTTACAAGCAAATCTTTTTACTTAAGTTTTTTAAACGTCTTACTCAATTTTAGATCTTAATTATACTTAATCTCACCTAGAATCAATCTCTCGGTTAAAATTGACCAAATAAAATCAACTCACAGCATAAAATACAACCTAATCGTGCACACTCACTTCACTACACATTCACTCTCACACACTTCAGCGCTTTCATGCGTATGTGTATGCTTTACCATTTCCGCAATTTATTTTACAAGCAATTTACATTATCGTATTTTTGCATCGCATTCCGTCCGAAGGAAAACCCTACACATGATTCAATAATCGTGTGTAGTGCATCTCATTTGCATCATACTCCCGCTCGATCCTTGATCCCATTCAAGTTGATCAATTAAGTTAGATCCTACCCCATAGGAAGGACCTTTCTCTTACAACTTAGAAAATCAACAATTAAACACAATGCATTCAAACAATTCAAAACAATTATTCAAACACAATAGAGAAAAGATGCCAAATCATCTTAAGCGAGATAGAATCTCCACCCCAGAATAATACAATCAAGCCGTAGGGACTTTGCCTTAAGAGAAATAAAGGCATACTCGTCAAACAATCCGAGTACTTAAGCCCTTTTCTTAAGACGATGCAAAGACTATTTTCCTACACCTTGTGGCGGTTAAATCTCTCTTAAAATGAAGACACATCTCTTCTCCTAAAATCAATCAATCAACTACCCTAAACCCGTAGGAACTTTGACCACAGTCAAAGAACTCCTCAAACCCTTTAGGGGAACTACAAATACTCTGATTCCACTCCCGTAAGGATATGTAGGCATAAGATGCGACATCTTATCGAGTATACTTAGAAATAAACCCCTAGGTCTTTCAACCATTAAGCAGATAAAACCATAGCAATAAACAAACATAAAACAAGAGGTTCCTGTAGAGTACTATAGAAACTTAGGATGCTAGTACCTTCCCTAAGTTTAACCAACCCCCGAACCTATAACTCTCTAAACCTTGCATTTGCATTGCATTGTGGGAATTTCGATCTTTATCCCTTCCTTTGGACAAATCAAAGTTCGGTTGTAAATTGAATTAGAGATTCAAACTAATCAATAGTTTGGTATCCGATTTTCACTGCGACAGAAATAGCGACTTCACTGGGGATGCTCTAGTGGGTTTCCCTATCTTATTTTATTTGTTTACTGCTTTATATATCTGTTTACCTACTTAAATGTTTATTTTCTCTTGTGTTTGTTCTTTTGGGATTGTTGTCCTTGAGTAGTGAGATAAAGTTCTACACCCGAACTTGAGAGAAATTAAGATAGGATGGTGATATAGTCGAGGAGGCTTATAGGGAGTTGAATCCCGACTAAGTTAAATCGAGAATCCCGCTCAATTGAGGCCCTCTCGAGATAGTACTGTTGAACGAGTGATCGTGAAGACACTTGCTATTTTCGACCTTGGAGCCTATGATATTGAGAACCGTAGTTACACTAACCCAACTTTGGCCTTTATTAGGATGTAGTGCAAGACTATGAGGGAGTACTTCCGAAATAGTGCTACGCGAAGCTACACTCAAAAGAAGTTCTCTTGAGAATATTATTAATCCTCAAGTAATTGGGAAATTGATAATATCCGAAAGATGGACTTATGATTTTGAGTCCCTTTAGAACCTTGTTCTACAGGTATAATCAAACCTTTAGTTCACATCCTTTGGGGATGGGTATACCCTATGCTCCATGCTCGTTGCAAACCTAGAGTGCCCCTTTGTTTGTTTATCTTTGTGTCCTTATGTGAATACTTGTGTTTGCTGCATTCATATAACATCATTCTGCATTGGACTTCATGGGATTCACTTTCATTTATGAACATTGTAGGTCACTATGACTTCAAATGAAAGACGTACTGTGAAATATACTTTTAAAAGTCCCAAATTGGATGACCAAAAGAAGTTGTGGGGCTTTATCAAGGATCAAGAAGAATTCAAGAACAAATATGGGAAGCTGATATCTTTGTTGGGTCATTCAGTGAATGAAGGACTTCTCGTCACTCTACTACAGTTTTATGATCCTCTTTACCATTGTTTCACCTTTCCGGATTTTCAGTTGTTACCTACGTTGGAAGAGTATTCTTTTTTAGTTGGTCTACCTGTCCTAGAAGAATCTCCTTTTCCCTTCTTGGAAAAGGACCCTGATGAGAAAGATATTGCTAAGGCCCTCCGTTTAAAGGTAGCTGACGTCAAAGCCAACCTAGTTACTAAGGATGGAATTCTTGGTTTAAAGACAGGTTTCCTAGTCCAGAAGGCTTCATTCTACGCTGATTATTCTAATAAGGCTCCATTTGAGGCAATTTTTGCTTTGCTTGTTTATGGGTTGTTTTTATTTCCGAGTTTTGAAGGTTTCATCGATCTCAAAGCATTCAAGATCTTTATGAAGAAAAACCCAGTACCAACTCTGTTGGGTAATACATATCACTCTATACATCTCCGAAACCTTCGTGGTGGGGGAATGATTACTTGTTGTGTACCCTTACTTTACAAGTGGTTTATTTCGCACTTGCCAAAGTCTAGCTCTTTTACGAACATTGGCAAAGAGCTTTGGTCTCCGAGGGTTATGGCATTGACCCATTCTGACATTGATTGGTACAACCAGGTGTATGATGGGGTATTAATCATTGATAGTTGTGGTAACTTTGCTAATGTACCATTGCTCAGTTTCGATGGAGGAATCAGCTACAATCCCGTTTTAGCCCGTCGACAGTTAGGATACCCGTTGAAGGAACCTCCTAAGAGTGCCCATGTAGAGAGTATTTTCTTCAACAATGATGTAGAGTTTCGAGGAAAGATTCTGGATGCATGGCGTAATGTGTACAAGAAGGGGAAGAAAAGTCTAGGAAGACCTAATTGTGTATCTCTAGAACCGTATCTCCGATGTGTAAGAGACAGGGCAATCAAGCTAAGGATGCCTTATTCTTGTCAAGACCCTATACCTCTGAGAAGGGAGCCCACTTATGTCTTTATGTCCGAAACTGAGAAGTTAGAGGTTGCTATGAAGAAGTCGCGACAAGAGTTAGAGTCATGGAAGAACAAGTACCAAGTGTCTGTTGCAGAGATTGACAAACTCCAGAAAGAGAAAGAAGAACTCCAGAAGAAGCTACAGTCAAAGGATGAAGAGTTACTCCCCTACAAGAAGAGGAAGGTCATGGAGGATTTATTTTTCTCCGACCCGCAATGCACTATTTGGAAACTGATTATGGACAACCTTATCCGTGAGAAGACGCAATTAGAAGAGCAACTTAAGCAGCAGAGTTCGAAACTTCTTTAGTGTCTTTATTAGCTTTTATTTAGCTTTTATTTGGGACTTTTAAAAGCAATTATTTGTATTCCGTTTCGAAATTAATAAAAAAACATTTTCTTTACTATAATGTTTATAAATAGTTAGGATCCCATGAAGTCCTACTCATCTTGCATTGCATTCTTTCTTTACTCAAGAAACTCAATTTTATTTCTCAGGTATTGTAACCATGGATTTCAAAAGATAAGCATTGGAGTACACTTTCTAGAGTCCTAACATTGAAAGCTTGAGAGAACTAGCAGATCTCATCGAGAACCGTTATGCCTTCGCATCAGAATATGGAGAAGTCTTCCGTTTTCTTGAACTCAAGATGAAAAGAGGGATTTTGGAGACCTTGGTCCAGTTTTATGATCCATTGTACCATTGTTTCAACTTTCCAGATTACCAGTTGATGCCGACACTGGAAGAGTATTCTGATTTCCTGAGAATGCCCGTAACGGCCCGTCCCATATTCACCGGCCAGGAAGACACACCCAGTCATTAAGAAATTTCCAATGCTACTCATCTTAGTTTGGCAGATGTTCAAGCGCACCTAACCACCAAGGAAGGAGTCCTTGGATTCCCCGCTGACTTTTTGATTGAAAAAGTTCGCTACCATGCTGAAAGAAAGGAAGTCCTTATCGTGGAAACCACCTTTGCTCTGTTGGTTTATGGGATTTTCTGGTTCCCAAAGATCGATGATTTCGTTGACATGGATGAGATTAAATTATTCATACTCAAGAATCCCGTTCCCACCTTGCTCGCTGACACATACTATTCTATTCACTCGAAGAATGCTGAAGGAGGGGGACATATCATTTGTTGTACCGCTCTGCTGTATTCGTGGTTCATTGCTCGCCTAACTCGACACCCGTCTATTTGGGAAGAAGAGGAGTCACCTCATTGGTCCGAGATAGTTATAGCCCTTACTCACTCTGACATTGTATGGTACGATCCTACCTATGGAGGTATATGTATGATTCATAGCATCGAAGGATTTACTAACATACCACTCATTGGGAGAGAGGGATGCATAAGTTACAATCCTGCTCTGGCTCGTCTCCAATTTGGGCATCCCATGATTAAAGTACCTGACCAGACTCTGATAGAAGAGATCTTTCTCAAGGAAGGAGAAGACCCAGACCTGAAGACCGTCATAATTTATGCATGGAGATACATCAATAAGGAAGGAAAAGCTGCTTTAGCATACCCCAATTATGTTGTCTCTGAAGAATATCTATGTTGGGTGCGCGAAAGAGCTCTCGACCTCAAGATGTCGTTCCCTTTCCATGAACCTATGATGTTGGCTTTTCACGATCCAGATTGGTTTGATGTGAGTGAAGTAGATTAGTTGAAGGCTGCTTTGGATGAAGCTCGAAAACTGAAAGCCGCTTGGAGGAACAAATTTTTTATACTCAAAATAGAGAAAGAGAAATCCCAGAGGCTGCCAGAAGTAGAACTTGCAAGGAAAAGAAAGACGCGAGAGGATTTATTTTCCTCGCACACCTTTTCAAAAGCTGTCACCAGTGACGATCTTCCCCCAGATACTGTGGCTTGGAAGGAATGTGTCGACTGACTCATCAAAGAGAATGCCGAGTTGCAAGAACGCATCAGTCAGCTAGAAGGGGAATTTCGCACACAGAAGGAGCATAAAGAGTAGATCTCCGAGTTTCTCTTTTGCTTTTGATTCAATGTAATAAACTCTTAAAAGAGTACTCCATTTTGTAATGCTTCGATCATCAAAATAAAATAAGTTTTTCTCCAAGGTTACAATACCGAAATAATTTGAGTTTCTTGAAGTTTCATACTCATTTGCATTTTGCATAAGCATAGCATCGTTTGCATTCCAGGGTCTCGCTCTTGCTTCATCTCCGTCGAACAAGCTGAATCACCGATACAACACTCGAGCTAGTCAACGCCAGAAGATGGATCAACTAGAACAAGAGAACAGAGTGCTTCGTGATGAAGTTGCAAGTATGAAAGAAAGTTTGGAGAGGTTGAATGGTCTAGTGGAAGCTTTGTCCAATCAAGCCTCGATCAATAACCAAGAAGTTCCAAGGACTGTGATCTCTGAAGTGGCGCCAACACCGATCCCAGTGGTGTCTTCTATTGCTGAAATATCCTACAGTATGCCTCAAGGTTTCCCGTGGGGATTGTCTCCTAATTTCTTTTCGGCCGGTTACCGTCCGTCTGTGTCTGAGATCCCTGTTGTAACCACTGTTCAAGCTGCTCCTGTAGTTTCTGCTGTGATGACTACCGCATCTCCACATGTGAACGCTATTCCGTATATTCTGGATGAACCAATTTTACATGGGTCGCCGACCGAAACTGTGGGTTTAGAAGAGAAGATAGACGGATTTCAAGACCCGTTTTCTGAAATACAAAAGGAGTTGAGAGCCCTTCGTGGGAAAGATTTGTTCGGTAAGAGTGCTTCTGAGCTGTGCTTGGTTCCGAATGTTAAGGTCCCTGATTTTGAAAAGTACAAGGGGAATACTTGTCCTCAGAGTCACCTTATTATGTACGCCAGGAAGATGTCTGCCCAAACTGATAATGATCAACTACTCATTCACTACTTTCAAGACAGTTTGACAGGTGCCACACTCAAGTGGTATATGGGGTTGGATAGCACGAAGATTCGAACTTTCAATGATTTAGGAGGAGCCTTTGTCAAGCAGTATAAGTACAATGTGGACATGGCGCCCGACCGAGATCAGTTGAGAGCAATGGCACAGAAAGATAAAGAGAGTTTCAAGGAATATGCTCAACGTTGGCACGAGTTGGCCGCGCAAGTCACACCACCATTAGAAGAAAAGGAGATGACCAAGATTTTTCTAAAGACTCTCGGTCC
Organism: Lathyrus sativus; assembly: GCA_963859935.3. NCBI lineage: Eukaryota > Viridiplantae > Streptophyta > Magnoliopsida > Fabales > Fabaceae > Lathyrus > Lathyrus sativus. The sequence continues at coordinate 93,653,632 of OZ012738.1, forward strand.
TTTCTTTTATAAGAAGATGGTAGCCAGTGCACCCAGTGACTTTACTGAAATGGTCAATATGGGAATGCGTTTAGAAAAAGGTGTTCGCGAAGGAAGATTGACCAAAGAAGGGAGTGCTCCTAAAAGGTATGGGAGCAGTTTTGTGAAGAAAAAGGAGCAAGGTGTAAATGCCATTCAAAAGGGACAATTCAAAAAGAGGTACATGCCACCACACCAAGTTGCAGCGGTATCGCCAGTGTTTAATGCTCCGGCTTATCAGCTACAGTCTCCATAACCCTATCAGCAACCTCAGTCTCCCGTTGCTCAACAACCACAACCTCAACAAAGTCCAAAGTACCCTCAGCAGAATCGGCCATCCAGCAACCAAGGTCGTGTGTATAGAAAAATAAATTTTGATCCGATCCCAATGACATATGCTGGTTTATTCCTCGCTTTGATTAAAAAGGGTCACATTCGGACGAGAGCTCCACCTCTGGCTCCCACGAATCCTCATCCTTCTTATAGAGCTGACAAGTTTTGTCCTTACCATCAGGGTGCTCCAGGACATGATATCGAGATTTGTTTCGGTTTGAAGATGGATGTCCAGAGGCTCATTAAAAATGGAATCTTGTCTTTTAGGGATTTTTACCCTAATGTACAGAAGAATCCATTGCCACCACATGGTTCGCCCTCTGTCAATATGATTGAAGATGGTTTGGAAAGTGATGATTAGGAAGTTTCAAATGAGGGGGCTGAAGAAGTTTGTGTCATAGTACCCCACTTTAAGGAAGTGGAACGTATAGAGATTGTTTACAACAGCAAGAAACCAACTGTTGCACCTTTGGTAATCAATGTGCCTGGACCTGTCCCTTATACTTCTAGTAAGGCTATCCCCTACAGGTACAACGCTACGATGTTGGAGGATGGGAAAGAAGTGCCTTTGCCCACTGTACCCTCAATAGTTAATATTGCAGATGTCAGTAGAGTGACAAGAAGTGGTCGAGTTTACCCAACTTTGCCACCGAAAGAAAAAGAAGTTTTGTTCGAACCATCAGGCTCAAAAGACCCAACTGTGGGGAAATCTGGTGGATCTAACTTATCCAAATCAGATGAATGTTTGAAAGTAATCAAAAGAAGCGAGTATAGGGTTGCAGATCAGCTTCTGCAAACCCCGTCGAAGATTTCTGTGCTACAATTGCTGATGAGTTCTGAGGCTCATAGAGAAGCGCTTCAGAAGATTTTGGAACAAGCCTATGTCGAGCAGGATGTGACTATGGAACAATTTGATAACATCATTGGTAGTATTACTTCGAGTGATAATCTGGGTTTCAACGAAGACGATCTTCCAGAGGAAGGAAGGAAACATAACATGGCTTTACATATTTCTGTGAATTGCGGGAATGACTCTCTATCCAGTGTATTGGTCGATACCGGATCCTCTCTAAATGTAATGCCTAGGACTACTTCGTCCAAGTTATCCTATCAAGGAACACCTATGAGGCCAATCCATGTTATTGTCAAAGCTTTTGATGGGTCAAGGAAAACTGTAATTGGCGAAGTAGATTTGCCAATGACTATTGGATTGCAGACTTTCATGATCACGTTTCAGGTCATGGACATTCGTGCCGCCTATAGCTGTTTGTTAGGGAGGCCATGGATACATGAAGCCGAAGCAGTTACTTCTACTCTGCATCAGAAGTTGAAATATGTTTTTGAGGGGAAAACTGTTACAGTGTGTGGAGAAAGAGCTTTGGTGGTAAGTCACTTGTCATCATTCTCATATGTCGAAGCTGAGGAAGAGGTTGGCACGCAATTTCAAGCTTTGTCTATTATGGGCGAGGGCGTCCAAAGATCTCAGGCATCCATGTCATCATTTAAAGACGCGCAGCGAGTAGTGAACAGTGGTCATCAGACAATGTGGGGAAAGGTGTTGTCTTTGCCAGAGAACAAAAACAAGGAAGGTCTCGGTTTCACCAGCAGTTCTTCCCAACAAACTACCAAAAGTCAAGGGTTCCCGCTGATCAATGAAGTGTTCCGTAGTGGAGGAGTCGTCCATCATCCTCAGATTAATGTTGTGTTAGAAGATGAACTCGAGGGCTACATATCAGACGGTTCTGCTAGGTCCTCCATTCCTTACGAAGACTACGAGCCCTATATGGAAGATTCAGGCTATGTTTCAGTTGAATTTGACTATACCTTTGGAGTTTATGTCGTCACCGAGGGAGATCCAGATGAGGACATCCGAGACTTTGTGACCACAGGCGTTGTAGTCAAGAATTGGAGTGCGGTTGAAGCCCCTACTGCCATTCATATATCTAAGTAAAGAATTTGTTTTAAAACTTTCGCTCTGCCCAAGGCGAAACTGCATTTTAAGGGCTTACTTTTAATAATTCCCTTTGCTCTGCCCAAGGCAAAGGTGACTTTGTTGGGTGTATCTTTTTGGTTTTGCTATCATCAATAAATGACTTTCATTTTCATTTGTGTTTTTATATTTGTTCACGATGTTGTAAAATAATAAGTAGCATCTCGCGTACACACACTTTCCACTTTACAAAAACTTATTGAAAATCACATCACTTGTGCAGATTGCTACATAAATTACATCCTGGGAATAATGATCCGCTACTGTCTCCGAATTTTGAGTTTCCTGTGTATGAAGCTAAGGATGAAGAAGATGATATCCCAGAAGAAATTTCCAGACTGCTGGAGAAAGAAGAGAAAGCTATCCAACCTCATCAAGAACCGGTGGAAGTAATCAACTTGGGATCAGAAGAAATCCGTAGAGAAGTGAAAATTAGAGCTCTGCTTAAACCCGATGTGAAGAAACAGCTTATTGATTTGCTTGGAGAGTTTGTCGATGTGTTTGCTTGGTCATATCAAGACATGCCCGGATTGGACACAGCTATAGTCGAACATCATTTACCGTTAAAACCAGAGTGCCCGCCAGTAAGACAGAAGCTCAGAAGGACTCGACCTGACATGGCTCTAAAGATTAAGGAAGAGGTACAGAAACAGATTGATGCAGGTTTCCTTGTCACCGCTGACTATCCGCTATGGTTAGCTAACATTGTACCCGTTTTGAAGAAGGATGGTAAGGTTCGCATGTGTGTAGACTACAGGGATTTGAACAAAGCCAGTCCGAAAGATGATTTTCCGTTACCTCACATTGACATCTTGGTGGACAGTACTGCAAGATATGAGGTTTTCTCCTTCATGGATGGTTTTTCAGGTTACAACCAGATTAGAATGGCTCCCGAGGACAGAGAAAAGACGTCATTCATAACACCCTAGGACACCTTTTGTTACAAAGTTATGCCGTTTGGATTAAAGAATGCAGGGGCAACATATCAGAGAGCTATGACTACTTTGTTCCATGATATGATGTACAAAGAGATCGAGGTGTATGTAAATGATATGATAGCTAAGTCGAAGACCGGAGATGATCATGTTAAACACCTGGCTAAGCTATTTGGTCGTTTAAGGGAATACAAGCTTCGTTTGAACCCCAACAAGTGCACATTTGGAGTACGATCAGGGAAACTATTGGGTTTTATTGTCAGCCAAAGAGGGATTGAAGTGGACCCTGACAAAGTGAAAGCTATCCGGGAAATGCCAGCTCCCGCCACCGAGAAACAAGTCATAGGATTCTTGGGACGTTTGAACTACATCTCCAGGTTTATATCCAACATGACTGCTACGTGCAAACCCATTTTTAAGCTTCTGAGGAAAGAGCAAGGATATGTTTGGACCGAAGACTGTCAAAAAGCCTTTGATAGTATCAAAGAATATCTGCTTGAACCGCCTATCCTGATACCACCAGTTGAAGGACGACCTTTGATTATGTATTTGACTGTTTTAGAAGATTCAATGGGTTGTGTACTCGGCCAGCGAGATGAAACAGGAAAGCAAGATCATGTCACTTATTACTTGAGCAAGAAATTTACTGATTGTGAAACAAGGTACACTATGTTAGAGAAGACTTGTTGCGCTTTGGCGTGGGCCGCCAGGCGCTTGCGCCAGTATATGTTGAACCACACTACTTGGTTAGTTTCAAAGATGGATCCTATCAAGTATATTTTCGAGAAGCCCACTTTGACTGGGAGAATCGCTAGATGGCAGATGTTGTTGTCTGAATACGATATCGAGTACCATACTCAGAAAGCTGTTAGATGAAGTGTCTTGGCTGATCATCTGGGTCACCAGCCCATTTTATATCATCAACCCTCAAACGAAGACTTTCCCGATGAAGATGTTATGTTCTTAAAGATGAAAGATTATGAAGAACCCGTACATGGTGAAGGGCCAGAGCCAGGTTCTCAATGGGGCTTAGTTTTTGATGGAGCTGTCAACGCTCATGGAAAAGGGATAGGTGCTGTTATTGTGACTCCTCAAGGGACTCACTTCCCGTTTACATCCAGATTAACGTTCCAGTGTACCAATAATGAGGCTGAGTACGAAGCATGCATCATGGGCCTTGAAGAAGCAATCGATCTGAGAATTAAGAATCTAGATGTGTTTGGTGATTCTGCAGTGGTAATCAACCAAATCACTGGAGAATGGATAACCCGGCACGATAATTTGATCCCATACAGGGATTATTCTAGAACACTGTTATCGTTCTTTGATAGGGTTGAGTTTCATCATATCCCTCGTGATGAGAACAGAATTGCAGACGCGTTGACAACTTTGGCCTCGATGATTGTGGTAAACTTTTGGAATGAGTGTCCTCGGATTGAAGTAAAACGTCTTGATAGACCTGCCTAAATCTTTGCTGTCGAAGAAGTTAAAGATAGCAAACCTTGGTACCACGACATCGAAGTGTTTCTTAGAACTCAAGAATATCCTTTGGGAGCTTCCAACAAAGACAAGAAAACTTTGAGGAGGCTGGCTGGAAATTTTCTTTTGAGTAACAACGTGTTGTATAAACGGAACTTTGACATGGTCTTGCTGAGATGTGTTGACAAGCAAGAAGGAGATATGTTAATGACGAAAATTCATGAAGGATCCTTTGGAACTCATGACAATGGACATGCCATGGCTAAGAAACTCTTAAGGGCTGGTTATTATTGGATCACAATGGAATCAGATTGTTACAAGTTTGCTAGAAAGTGTCACAAGTGTCAGATTTACGCAGATAAGATTCACGTACCTCCAACTTTGTTGAATGTTATCTCATCACCGTGGCCATTCTCTATGTGGGGAATTGATATGACCGGAATGATAGAGACGAAAGCGTCTAATGGACACCAATTCATCTTAGTAGCCATTGATTATTTTACCAAGTGGGTCGAGGCAGCTTCCTATGCTAATGTAACTCGACATGTGGTTGTCAAATTTATCAAGAATCAGCTCATTTGCCGATATGGTGTGCCAAGCAGAATTATTACAGACAACGGTTCCAATTTGAACAACAAGATGATGAAAGAGTTGTGTGAAGAATTCAAGATCGAGCATCATAACTCTTCCCCTTACAGACCAAAGATGAATGGGACTGTTGAAGCCGCCAACAAAAACATTAAGAAGATCATTCAGAAAATGGTTGTCACTTACAAAGATTGGCACGAAATGCTCCCATTCGCCTTACATGGATATCGTACGATGGTACGCACATCGACTGGGGCAACTCCATTTTCACTTGTCTACGGTATGGAAGCAGTACTCCCGATAGAAGTTGAGATTCCTTCTATGAGGATCTTGGTGGAAGCAGAGTTACCAGAAGCTGAATGGTGTAAGAGCAGATATGATCAGTTGAACTTAATTGAAGAAAGAGGATGGTTGCGCTGTGCCATGGGAAATTGTATCAGCAGAAGATGAAGAAGGCATTTGACAAGAAAGTTCGACCCCGTGCATTCAAAGAAGGTGACCTTATACTCAAGAAGATTCAGTCTTTCCTCACCGATGTCAGAGGAAAATGGGCCCCGAATTATGATGGACCATATGTAGTAAAAAAGGTTTTGACAGGAGGCGCTTTAATGTTAGCAACAATGGACGGAGAAGAGATCACTCACCCTGTTAACACGGATGTTGTTAAGAAATATTTTGTTTAAGAGAAGCAAGTCATTGTTCCCTTTATGTAATCGCTATTGTCTTCCAACACTGTAATATCGGGGTCACGCTTTTCTGCTGACCACCATTCAATAAATTTTTTTTCATTGATCACAAATCTGTATTATTTATAGCAAAATCCAGATTGACTCAAACTTTTTTCGAAACTTTATGCTCTACTTGATATATGAATAACAAGAGGATGACCATGGACGTCTATTTCGTCCGAGGAAAAACAACAATATTATATGCTTCTCCAGGGCAAGAGGATTTATTTTATCCAGACACGAAGGTTGCCTCTGTTCAAAGACTTTCTTCGCAGGCGATAAAAGATCTATGGAGATTTTGCTTGAGTACCCTTTCGTTTGAGGCGTTTATTTCGTTTCTCCCAATCCGTCGGCATACACATAGCATATAAGTAGACAGCATGGCATGTGCATTTTTCGCATTCTTTGTATTTTTCTATCGCTTTGGCTATAATTATCCCTAGGTGTCTGGGTGCGTCTTATCCCTCCATGTAGATTCGCCTACCCTAGGCAGAAAGAGCACAATGTTTCATTTTCCCCATGAAGTTCAACCCTCATGGAGGATGGTTATTTTAGTACAATCCCATTTGAGTTCGTACCTCAATGGATGAGTCTTGCTTGACAGTTTCTCTTCAGTTATTTCCTGAATTGAACTTCGGTCTTTGGCAATTGCATCATGGACATCTCCAACTTTCAAGCATGGATGCATTTATTTTGCACCCTATTCCTCAGAAAGAATGTTCAGAAAGACAGACATTTCTTCAAATAATAGCATCACAAGATTTTCTCGAACATCTACCTCTTTATTCGAGCAACTCGTTTTGACCAGGATTTCATTCAAAACGACACATAACATTTTCTGCAAGACAATACATTTACCCTCAGTGGTTCCTTCAACATTATTGATTCATCAAATAGCATCACTTCATGAAACCATCGAGGAAGTTTACCGAAGACATTACAAGACATCTCTCTTTACTCGAGAACCTACAGAGTATTTTATAATTACAATAAGGATACTCCGCAGGAATGCACTCCCTAGTGAGTTTATTTCGCCAAGTTTATCTCCATCAAGCGACATCTCCCCAAAAAAGTTTGATGAAGATTATTACAATAGTCTCTCTTTGTTCGAGAAGGCATACATCACAATTCAACCGACTCACATCTCTCCCGGAGATCCCCGGTGAAGCTTTACAACTACATCTACAATTACATTTACAAATTACATCTACAAGCCCAAACATTTACAGTTCTACAACAACAATTTACAATCCACAACAACAATTCACATTTACAGTCTACAACGACAATTACAAACTACAATGATTCTACAATCTGCAAAATTTTCAACATTTCAAGTAGAGACTGAGACCAGCTCATAGTTCCCATACTATGACGCTCGGGGAAGTTCTACAACAGAGACTGAGACCAGCTCATAGTTCCCATACTATGACGCTCGGGGAAGTTCTACGACAGAGACTGAGACCAGCTCATAGTTCCCATACTATGACGCTCGGGGAGGTTCTACAGCACAAACTAAAACCAGCTCATGATTCCCATATCATGACGCTCGGGGAGGTTCTACATCAAAGACTGAGACCAGCTCATAGTTCCCATACCAGGACGCTCGGGGAGGTTCTACATTAGAGACTGAGACCAGCTCATGGTTCCCATACCAGGACGCTCGGGGAAGTTTTACACTTTACTATTTCCAGTTGGATTTCAAAAAAAAGAAAAAGAATACGAAACAAAACTGAATTGTGTCCCAATCAAGAAAATTCATTTGGATTATTACTGACCACCACATTATGGTAGTAAATCTATCCTCCGATTACAAGTTTCTTACCTGTTGCTAAATCAACATGTTCTTGGTGTATGTGTTACACTTTTATACGCTTGGAGATTCCCCATTGCTGGTTGTTTCCTATCCCCGCAGAGTCCCATTTCGTCATGTCCGTTGCTCCTTTGTCCCGCGTGTTATGTTTTGTTCATCCCCTGTGATCTCTCTTCCTCACAGGACCGTCTGTTTTGCATTCTCATATCACTGCATATCATTTGCATCCGGTGGTTTCTTAAGGCCAAAAATTCGTGCACTGTTTGTATTTAAGTCCCTCCTATCACGTTAAGACGGAGTTTTCAATCTCCATATCTCCGGATAGAAGAAACTTAAATAGGGGCATCTGTCGCACCCTAATTTTTGACCTTAAATAGGAGTTTTCAATCTCTTTTTTTTTTATCTTTATACTTATTGTGAATATCGCAGCTAATCCACTTGTGTGAGTACATGTTGTCGCTACTGCGAAAATCGGCGCCGGCTTGACAGGAGAGTCGCCACCGTGCGTTATTTATCCCTCAGAGCGGGAAAGGGAACGCTCGAAGTAAACCTCGCAAAGACGGGAAAAAGGTATGGTCATCGCAACCAAAACCTGGATTCGGGAGTCGGTTACGCAAGGGGAAGGTATTAGCACCCCTCACGTCCATCGTACTCGATGGGATCCACGCTTGGTGTTTATAGGTAAAAAGGGTGTGTTATCTATCTACGCTAATGGCTGGTCTGAAAAGAAAATAAAAGGACAGGACTCGACAGAACATACGGTGTTCTGGGCCTACGTATTCCCTCGTGCAATGGGAAAGTCAGAGTCAACGTAGTTCGACTGCCTACGTCTAAACGGGGGAAAGGCTGCTCGCCAGGACATCGCGTCCTGTGCCTACGTACTTTCATCTGGAATGAAAGATCAGAGCAAACGTAGTTCGGCTAACTACGGGTAAACAGGGGACTCTCACACAGCAGTGAGAAAACAACTGGTCTCTAAGGCTCGGGAACCTACAACTACGATCTGGTCTCAAATGCGCTTGGGCAAGAGAAAGGATAACAATTAGTCGTTAGCGGGAAAGTCTCGATCGCACAGCCGCGAGAGAACAAAGGTTAGTTATTAGTGTGCTCGCTAGGATATCGCATCCTATGCCTACATATCTTCGTCTGGAACGAAGAATCAGAGCAGCTGTAGTTCAGCTAACTACGGGTCAAGCTACTCAAAAGCTCCTACAGAAAGGAAAGGGAAACCCTAGAACTATAACTGAGAAACAGGGGAATCTACATACTGCTATCACACCTGGTTGACCATCCTAATGTCTATCATAACAACTCCGCAGCGGAGAAGTCAGAGCTCCTAAGGGATCATGGCAACAGGACTAAATCACAAACGAGAAACAGCAACGTAAAGAACTACTGAAAATATGCATGAATGCAACAACTAAACAAACAAGGCACAGAGGCCGCAAACCACAAAGGCAAGGGAGCTCAGCTCTACCAAATACCAACAAGCAAAGCCACGCAATAACAAACAAGCAGAAGGAGGACCACCTCAACTTCTCATGCACACAAAGTCTACTTCTAAGATGCACCTATTCAGAACTATCTAGATGAATACCTAAGTCTAATGCAACATAACATCACACAAGTCAAACAATACAAAGAGACTAACCCTGAGCAGGGCCCCTAACAAACCTGAAACAATCTCCTAATCTATCTCTAAACAAAACTCTATACAGCACCCTAAGCAAAGATCTAAGCAACACCTCTAACCAAAACCTTAAGCAAGAGGAAACAATCCCAGTCTCCAAGCTTCAGAACAAGCTTACCAGAGAAAAGGAAGCTAAGCAGGCGAACTCATAGTGCCTTCCTCAGGAAAGTACCAGGAGGTTACTACTCAGGAATCGTATCCTATGCGGCTCGACAACTGTGATCAGTTTACATTCCTCCTCAGGAGAAATTAAACTCACATGAAGGCTCCGGCGTCACTGGATACTTGAGAAAAACCTATATGCACTAAGGGAACTAAGTGAGCAGACTCATAGGACCTTCCTCAGGAAAGTACTAGGAGGCTGACACTTAGGAATTGTATCCTACGTGGCTCAACAACATGTGATCAGTTTACATTTCTCCTCAGGAGAAATTAAACTCACAAGTTGGCTCCAACATCACTGGATACTTGAGAAATCCTAGACAAACTACGGGAACTAAGTGAATAGACCCATAGGACCTTCCTCAGGAAAGTACTAGGGGACTTCCACTTAGGAATCGTATCCCATGTGGCTCAACAACAGGTGATCAGTTTATATTCCTCCTCAGGAGAAATTAAACTCACAAGTCGGCTCCTACATCATTGGATACTTAAGAAAGAGGTGAGAAGAAAGAATGAAAGTCATTCATAGTGCCTTCCTCAGGAAAGTACCATAAACTCCCTTCAAACTTCAGGATCTCGAACCTCACAAACAGACAACAAGCTCCTAGACCAAGCCTCAATCCACTGCATCCTTGCAAGCTCCAACAGGACCTCCATCAGCTCCCACCTTGAGAAGAACCCACAGGCCAACAAACCACAAGAGACTATCTCTGAAGTTCAACCACAGTTGAACTTCAAAGTCAGAAGTCATCAAGACTTCTCCTATCTTCAGGATCAGACAAATCACATCAGGACACCCTACAAAAATCTATCAAAAATCTAATGGGAGACCTACATGGCTCTAAGACAACATACTGAAAAATCAGAACAAAATTCAACACCAGACGAAAGAACTAAAATCAGCAACACAGACATATCCACAGACCAATCATTCAACATCAATAACAGTGGAAAAATGCAATTAAAATGAAAATGCATGATTAAGCTAATGTTTCTGTATTATAAAATTCTAAACTGAATCACGAGTCTACAGAAAAAAGAACGGAATTATTTGACTAAATCTACCATTTTTTATTAATTTTCTAATGATATGCATGCATTGAAAATATTAAAAAGAAATCAATTAATTGGAAAATATGCAAAAAATAGCAAACAAGAATAAAATGTCATTTTTATTTTTATTTAATTTTCTTAACATTTTCATGAAATGGTGAAAAAAAGAATTATAAAAAAAACAATTATTTTCAATTTATTTATGAATTATTTACAAATATGAAAATATAAAAGAAAATCAAAAAAATAAAAGAAAATGACATGGGGGCTCAAACAGCAATACATTCTAGTTATTAATTCATTGGGCCTATGCTGGTGGGGGTGCTGGAAGCAAATGGGCGCAGGGCCCAGACTTAATATCCAGAAAAAAACAAAAAAACCTGGACTGAGCGCAGGGGGGTGCAGCGCTAGCCATTTCTTCAGTTATTATCCACTATGGGCTTCAACGAGGGGGGTGCAGAAAGGAAATAGGGCCTAAGGCCCATATCCAACCATTCAGATCTCTCATACGCCAGGGGGTTGGGGAAGTAAACGGGGTGTAGTGTTCAGCAAAGTACGTTTGGGCCTAAGCCCAATAGCCAAACCCTAATCCAAACGAACCCTAATCAAAACTATCTTCCTCCTCACAAACCCAGGGTACTGTTCACTCTCACTATCAACCCTAGCCGTTTCTGTTCGTCTTCCTCCTCTCCCTCACGCTCTCTCTGCAACTCGGTTCTAGGAAGCAAAAGAAACCAAACGAAACTGCAAACGCCTCACCACGCTCAAGCGAATCAACACTAGAACCTCAAACTCAGCACCCTCTCATATTCAAGCACAAAACAAACCTCAAACCCTAACCGATTATTTCACCCTAATTGCAATGAAGATCTAACAGAGAGAAGGCAAACCTGGGTTAATGCGAGGGGAACAAGGGATCTTTGAAGATTCCTGAGTATTTGTTGAAGCTTTGATGGCGCGAAGGACACCTCGGAGTGACGAACGACGCTAAGGCCTTGATGAAGATTTCCCAAGCCTTGGAACTAATGGATCTTGTACAGATCTGGGGGCGGTTTAGATGCACGTTGTTGTTGAAGGTTGTTGATGGACGATGATGATGATGAACGAAGACGTTTCTGGAAAATTTTTGAGGACGATGAAAGTCTGAGCGAGTTCTGGAGAAAGTTGATGTTCTGGGTTTTTTCTTCGATGGAGGATGAAGGCTGGTTTCTGGAAAAATGGATGAAGAACGATGAAGGTTTGAAGGTTCTGGAATTCTTTGAAGTTTCCGGCGTGCCTATGAATTTTCCGGCGATGTACCGATGAAGGTGGAAGGGACGATCGGAGGAAGAAGATGAGTTTCTGGGGAATTTCTGGGGAATTTTGGACGTTTGGGGATGACGGTGGCCGGAAGTCGTTGGGGGTCACCGGCGGTGGGAAGTTACGGCTGGTGCATGGCCGCCGGTGAGTTTCCAGGTGAGACTCAGGCGATGGGTGTGGGGAAGACAGGTGGCGCGCATGCGCAGAGAGAGAGGGAGTGGGGGACAGCTGGCGAACACGTGTGAGAGTCTGGGGAAACTCTGAGTGGTGGTGGCGTCCTCAAGGCAAAACGCGTGGGCCCTCCCTTTTGCAAACACGTGTCATGCTACTATTTATACCACTGAGAAATCTGGATCTTTCTGGAAGTTTCTGGGGCTTGCTGGGAATCGCTGGATCAATTTGGACTGTTGGACCATTTTTTTTGACTTGCTGAATTGAGAATTGGGCTTCAACAAAAACATCCCTGGGCCCATACGAACCTGACCAACAAAAACTGTAAAAAAACTGCATAAAAAAACAATTAACTAAACCTAATTATATCTAATCAAAACAATTAACACCTAATTAACTAATTCCTAATCAACTCTAAAAAATGATTAAAACTCTAATTAATTCCATATCATCCTAATTAAACCTAAAAATCAATTAAGATCTAATTAACTCTAAAATTCAGTTAACCTAATTAAACTCTAAAAAATGATTAAAAGTCTAATTATCCTAATTAAATCTAAAAAATCTAGTTAAGATCTAATTAACTCTAAATCAATCTAATTTTCTATTAAAAATCTAATATTATTTAATATCTATTAATAAAAGAAAAACTATATTATTTTCTATATTATCTAAAAACACTTAAACCTATTTTAAAATCTATAGAAAAATTCTAAACTATTATTATCTATTAGTAATAAAAGAAAAACTATATTCCCCTTTTCTTTATTATTCTAAAGATTATTTAAAATCTTATTTATTCTAAAAATCTACTTAAAAATTCTATAAAATCCCAAAAAAGAGAATTAAGCTATTAAAATATTCAAAAACCTATTTAAATTCCAGAAAAATCTGTAAAGCCTACTAAAAATTCACAAAAGTCTATAAAATCCTAAAAATGCAGATGAATGCAAATGACCCCCATAAAAGAACGCACGAGACCAGATCGAATCGAACAGAGATCCCCGGGCATCAGAATATCCTCAAAATCACTGTGCAAGCTAAAAATCACCGAGGAGCGCACAATTTCCCGAAAATAAAACCCTGGTGATCTGGACTGGATCTGCCACATCTGATAGACGAAGATCAAGCTGTAAACTCTGATATCCCCTGCTTGTGCACAAATATCACATGTCTGAGCTGCGAATATGAATTTAACCCACGAGTCAGATAGGAGAATCGGTTGGTCAAATTTTAGGGTGCAACAGCTGCCCCTATTCAAGCGACTTGGACCTGAAGGGTTTGAAGAGCGCTCAGCCTTCAAACATTCAGAGGTACGAGACGGTTGAATACAAATAAAGCCCGAAAATTTGCCAACCGCGAGCATATATTGTAAACTGCTTGGAGAATAAAGTCCAGAAAACCGAGTCCAGTCATTATGGCACCAAACTGATCAATCATCTGATAAAGAACTCCTGATTTGAATACCCGTTGCTTGTGATACCCCATATAACAAACCCTGAGGGTTGCAACAAAACACTTGATCCTTTCACGTTGCCTACCGATAGGCAGGAAGAGAAATATACTCCCATCGCCCAAAGACGGACGAGAAGACACCCTGATTGAATACTCACCTCGTCTAATGATAGACGGAAAAACAGCATTAATCTCCCAATTCACATCGTCTAAGGATAGACGGAAAGACACCATGATCTCCATATGCACATCGTCTAAGGGTAGACGGGATCATCCTGATTGATGAACAAATCAATTCACATCGTCTAAGGATAGACGGCATCAAATTCTTAATCTCCATACATACATCGTCTAAGGATAGACGGAAAGACACCATAATCTCCATATTCACATCGTCTAAGGGTAGACGGCATCATCCTGATCAATGAACAAACCAATATTCACATCGTCTAAGGGTAGACGGGAAGAAATAATCTCCATACACACATCATCTAAGGATAGACGGAAAGTCACCATAATCTCCATATTCACATCGTCTAAGGGTAGACGACATCATCCTGATTGATGAAACAAATCAACTCACATCGTCTAAGGATAGACGGAAAGACATTCCTAATCTCCATGTTCACATCGTCTAAGGATAGACGGCATCATCCTGATTGATGAAACAAAACAACTCACATCGTCTAAGGATAGACGGAAAGACATTCATAATCTCCATACTCACATCGTCTAAAGATAGACGGGAAGAAATAATTCTCCGTATTCACATCGTCTAAGGGTAGACGGCATCATCCTGATTGATGAAACAAATCAACTCACATCGTCTAAGGATAGACGGAAAGACATTCATAATCTCCATGTTCACATCGTCTAAGGATAGACGGAAAGACACCATTACGTAATTCAACACCATCCTTTGAATTTCAGAATCCTTCTGTCTACGGGAATTGATGGAAAGATCAATATCCTTGAAGGGGCCACATCGTCAGTATGGACTGGCGGGAAGAAAACCACCTTTAAAGAACCATGTCGTCAATAAGAATCGACAATCACGAAAACTGAACATTCTTCGAAGAGCCTCGACATCAATAAGGATTGATGGTCAGAAAAGTCCCTCTTGAAACGTCATCTCATCCAATACACAGAAAGAAAACCCCTATCCGAAATATCGTTTTGAAACCCCTCAACAACTAAAGATAGCCGGAGAAGACTCGCTGGGGAAACAACTCATCATACGTACGATCTGGCAATAAGGAACCCGCTTGAACAGTAACCTGAAACTTCACATCGCCTACTGATAGACAGAAAGAAAAGCCACTTGCTGGAGAAACCCTATTTTGAACCTTATTGAAAATCAAACAAACCTCACATCGTCTACTGATAGACGGGAAGGAAGGCATATCCTGGGGGAAACCCCTTCTTGAAACCTCACTGCGACCACCCGCAACTTCACATCGTCTATGGATAGACGGAAAGAAAACCACACTCGTACTCAAGACGTCTAATGATAGACAGAGAAATCCACTCATTGGAGGAACACATCGTCAATATGAATTGACGGGAAGAAAAAGTCTGTCGACATCAGATGACTACTTGATCAAAGCATAATTGTTGTCTGATCTGAGATACGAATAATCTGCTGAATCGTCTGAATACTGCTGCTGGATAAATGCCCCTGAACTGATCACAGAGTAATTCACGCGCCCTATGAGGCTGATAGAAAATCTGACTTATGCTTCGTATGCCTATGCAAATGCTTTAGTCTTTCTACAGCATAATGCTCCATTCTGGACGGAAATGCTACGCATTTTGAAACTGTCATGCAGGTATGATGCAAATATGACGATGCATGCAATATGCTAGCAGGCTCGAGCTGTCGGAGAGAGCCGGGCACAGCACCACTTCAGCAAAATAAATGCTGAAGGCGAGGCCAATTCTGTTGGGGATAACCCGGATATCACT
Organism: Lathyrus sativus; assembly: GCA_963859935.3. Classification (NCBI taxonomy): domain Eukaryota; kingdom Viridiplantae; phylum Streptophyta; class Magnoliopsida; order Fabales; family Fabaceae; genus Lathyrus; species Lathyrus sativus. The sequence goes on from OZ012738.1 coordinate 93,669,311, forward strand.
GAATCGTCCTAGCAAAATAAATGCTGGGAGAGTGAAATCAACTCTGCTGGGGATATTGGGAACTTAACCGAACATCATCGACGAAGTAATACCCTGCCGGGGTATATAACTCCGCTGTGAAATAGCAGACGTGCTGAATATGATTAGACTCCTCTGGGGGATAGCTTATCCGTGCCACTGACAAATTGGACTTTGCTGGAGACAATGGAGGGAGTCTTCCCGCGCGCTGATGAAGCTCGGATCTGGAAATTGATGCGCCAACACGGATGGGCTTCACAGTAATCGAAAACATGGATTTGAGCTCTTAAGCTATCTTGCTGGGTCAAGTACAACTGACGCTGGAAAATATCCTTCATGAATACACAGCCTTTTAATGAAGGGTCAAGGGATAGTGACACGACTTCCCGCATTCATCTCGCTCTCGAAAATCGACTGCATCTGCTCGAATAACTCTATATGGCCCTGCTGATACGGAAAAGACCAATCCTTTCTCTTCTGATATGCCCCAGCTTACAAGACATCTGTGGGGAATAGTCCTCGAAAGGAAATCTGCAAATCTGAGTCTCGATGGTCTGATATAACGTGCCTCAGCGCTCTGAACTTCCGAGAGACACTTTACCTCAAATGCTCCTCGAATAACTCCTGCGTGCTTAAGATGGTCTGCCCCTGACTGCAATGACCTTGTCCCGATTATCTGATTCAGAGTAATACCTCCTGACTACGACGTGTTCACCGAACCTCAACCTGATTGCCCCAGAATAACTGACTTCGAAAAGCTGACCTGACTGGGGATCACAATAAAGCTTGCCCCTGCTCTCGGAACATTCGGGCGTTCTTCATTCTATCTTTGACCATACTTCCCATTGTAGGAAGCTTTTCTGCTGTCAAGCGCTTACTCGCAAGTAAAACAAGTTGTTATGCATAAAAGATGTATTAATGCAACACATATGACAGTTTTGACATCCAATCTGTTCACTGGGAAAAGGAAAAATAGTTTATAGCATATGATGCACAAAACATTTATCAACATCAATACCAACATGGTAAGAGGAACCTTTTAGGAGTCAGAATCGACGCGACCTTTACCGGAGTATGCTTTCGAAACAACCTGCTTCAATTAGGACTTTTGAAGGTTGTAACGTGGTCAGGTTCATGGTTTTGAAAGGAAGGATAAAGGCTCAAAGTTTATTTTAACCCACCCATTCTCCTAGATGTTCTCCCATCCTACGTTCAGCTAATTCGACCTTAGCGCTCACCTCTCAGAGGTTGAAAGATAGGAATGATAGTTCGAGAAACTTTTGGATTTTGGAGTGACAGCCACTCATTTTTCGTCTTTGACACTTGTGGTCACACGACTCGTGTTTCCATCGAGGATTTTTCTTTTGATCCTTTTCATCTTTTTCTTTTCATATCCCTAACTTTTGCCTGGACTGACTCCTTTTGAGTTTCTTTTGATTCTTTAAGTCCAGCGGGATGCCCTCATTTTTGCCTAAGTCATTTGTTTTGAAGTTTTCTTGACTTAGCAGGCTTTTAATTCTTTTTCATTCTTCTCTTTTTTCGAACAAGTCGTGTGACACTGGTTGCCTGACTCTTTGGGAAATGATGTGGCTGTCCTACTCTTGATTGAACCATTGTGGTCTTTTAGGCACGACCTCTAGGGACGTGATTGACCCTCGAACGGACACTCCTTTTGCAATTTGGACGCTCAGTCAAATTAGCTAACACCTACCCTGCCCCAAGGTGAAGATTGGGGGTTTTTCATTCACAGAAAGAAACTCCTACTACAAGGCTCAAAGGGGTTGACAAGGGATTATCTTCCTTATATCTCCGGTGTTTAGGGATTTGAAGCAATGCCTGTACATCATCAACAGGTTTTATTTCAAAAGCATACAATATCGGTAGTTACATGTCGGTCATTTTCGTCATCCTCCCCAAATTCTTCTTAACCAAGCGGTGGACATTTGTAAACACAGTTAGTGAACACGACTGGATTCAATCAAAACATGCATATTTATTTCATTATCATCAGTTGAATGAAAACAACAAGTTTTACAAACAAGCTTACGAATTCAAACAGGAAAGCAACTACAAATGTAAAGAAATGACAAGCTAAAACAAAGAAAATATGCTAGCTTCCGAGAACCAGGCTTTCGCATCTGCCCTGCTGCTGAACCAGCTATCTTTATTAGAGACACTTCGGTGCTGCCCTGATCTGCTTTTAACGACTTAACCAAATTATAGAGCCCTTCCTCCTTCATTCAGATGATTCTAGGACCTACCGGCCCGAAGCTGATTGCTGCACTATCAAGCAGATCCTGCACTTTGTGCTTAAAAGCATGGCAACCTTCTATATCGTGACCCGGGGCTCCAGAATGAAACTCGCAGTGCTTGCTTGCATCATAACCAAACGGGGGAGTTCCCGTTATTGGTGCCAGAGTTCTTGTCTCTACCAGATTCAATCCCAACAATGTCTGCAACAACTCGGCGTATGTTGAGGGAGGCTTCTCAAACACTCTTCTCGGTTTACCACCCTGGAATCTTCGTTGAGCCTGCTGTGCTCCCTGCTGAGGCTGCTGCTGCTGGTATCTAGTTGATTCTTGAACACCCTTTGTATCAAATGCAACATTGGTTTCTTGACCTTCAATGTACTGACTAACGCTCTCCTTATGCTTAACCATTTTCTTTCTCAGATCTGCCCCAGGAATAGGCAACAGTTGTGGGCCTGGAGATTCTGACACCATGGAGTCCAGGATACGCTTCTGACCCACTGCAGCTTTAGAAACATCTGTCATCTTAGCATCGACTGAGACAGGAGCAATATGCACAGCTACGCCGCCCGGCATGAATTCAATATTGTGTGAGTCAATCAGGTCTTGAACATTGTGCTTAAAAGCATGACAACCCTCGATGTCATGTCCGAATGCCCCAGAATGAAATTCACATTGCTTGCTGGCATCGTATCCCTGAGGGAACACTCTCGTTGGTGGTGCCAACGTTCTCTTCTCAACCAGATTAAACCTCAATAAGATCTGCAAGAGCTCAGCATATGTCATAGGTGGTGCCTCAAATATTCTCCTTGGCTTTCCTTCCTGGATCTTCCGCTGAGCCGGATGCATCTTCTGTTGCTGCTGCTCCGGTTCCACATGCACAGGTGGCGCGAGCTTCTTCATTGCGGCTTCAAATAGCTGATCGTCTTCTTTCCTAAGCACATTCTTGACTACCTCCATGATCAAGCTCATTTGGGTCTTCAGCTGACTGTTCTCCTCTTTGAGAATCTTCTGCTCCAGACGCATCTCTTGCATGTCTCTCATCATCTGCCCCAGCTGGCTTTGGACTTCGATTAATTCACACTGATTCTGTTCCATATCTCTGAAGGAATTCCTGCAATAAACTGGACGATGAGGAAATAAGACCCACAGTTCTGATATACCTGTTAAATGATAATGCAGCGCAGAAAGCAAACACATATTCACAACGAGACAAAGAGAAACTCAAGCTATAAGCACACAGACGAACATCTCCCACATATGTACAGCCAACAAAATCAGCAGGTAAGCACACATGAGTATGAATATAACGACCCCAGCCAACAATCCTGGTGGTGGTCGGCAGACACTAGGGCACAAAAGCTAAACGGATTAGGCAGAGAAACAGATGCGACACCCGGCACAGAAACCTCTAGAAACTTCCCCCATATTCGACTGAACTCTCTGATTGACAATCTTCAGAGCACACACTTCCTGCGGAGTCTTCCATGACATTAACTGACGAACCCGCACAACTGGAGGATGGAAAATCATTAATCTGAACAAAACCCTGAGGAGTGATGCAAATACGGCTAGAGTCTAACAGATCCTGAATCTGACTTCTAAGCACCTTACAATCATTGGTGGAATGCCCCTGTGCCCCAACATGGTACTCACAGCAGGCGCTGGCATCAAAACCTGGAGGATACGGTGGAATCACCGGCTTAGTCTCTTTCGGCACTATCAATTCACTTTTGACCAGATCTGGCAACAACTGACTGTACGACACTGGTAGCTGAGTAAACTGCCTTTCAGGTTTCCTTGGTCTTCGTGGAGCATGCTGACGCGATCGGCGATAGGATGATCGTTGACTTGAAGTGTCTGAAAACTGATCCTGAGATCCTAGAGATTCTGAGGTGGCATCATCTCCTTCCCACTCCTCTTGAGAACTGACAACTGACTCAATCTTATTAACTGGGACGTAAGGAACACCTCGAAACTTTCCACTCCTGAGTCCTCGCTCAACAATCTCTCCCAGCCTCATCAGGCCCACAAAGCTTGTGCAACTGAACAATTTGTCAAAATAATGGCCTTTCAGGGTACCCAAGAAGATGTCAACCAGTTCCCTTTCTGGAAGCGGTGGTTGAACACTAGCAGCCAATTCTTTCCACCTTCGCAAATACGCTCTGAATGATTCATTCTCCGCTTGAGACAATTCTTGCAGATCTACGAGACTAGGAGTCAAATCCAAGTTGTAATCGTACTGCTTTATGAAAGCTCTGGCTAAATCCACCCATGATCGAATCTGATTACTCTCTAATTGCACATACCATCTCAGGGATGCCCCAGTCAGGCTATACTGAAAGCAATGGATCATCAATTTGTCATTTCGCACAAACGAAGTCATCCTTCGACAGAACATCATCAAATGCAACTTCGGACAGCTATCTCCTGTGTATTTTTCAAATTCCGGCACTTTGAACTTGTACGGCAACACGAGGTCAGGAACCAAACACATGGTCACAGCATCCAGGTTAACAGCATCTTTCGCTTCCAAGGCTTTCATTTGCTCTTCCAACACTCGGAGTCTTCTACCATCGTCAAGAGCTCTTGGATCTACTAACCCGGTCACTGGAATATCTCTCCGGTAATTCATCACAGGGAAAGCAACACATTGATTGTTAACAGGCGGATAATATTCATTTCGGGCAACGAACTGCTCATGTCGATCTCGGTTCTCAACAGTTGGCTGTACAACTTGGTCTGCAATAAGATTGTTCGCTTGCGGGAAGCCTTCCATAGAATCATACTGATGGTTGGACGCCACAGTAAACCTTGCCAAGGTGTCAGGAACCTGGAAATTGCCTTCAGACATAGTTGCCAATTACCTGTAACGGACTATGCTGCTTGATTCTGCTTAACTCTGCTTCAGCCCCTTGGTCATCTTCAGCACTCTACTCTTGCCTCAAACAATTCCCCGAGAATTACCCTCTGGTGAAAACAAAGGCTGGATAAGTGCTCTGACCTGCTAGAGAAATGCTATGCAGTATGATTTATGCAAACAGAAATACAAAAAATGCTAACGTGCATGTGTGCATTGGAGATATTTCCCCTCCAATTCCAGTGTCAGTGGTAGCAGGACGAGATAAACCATAAAGACAATATTTGGAAAAACCCTCATATATTGATTAGAATAACTGTCTTGTCAAGAAGCTACATAACTATGCTCCATACAGCTGATATGACAAAGAGGATCCCAGCCAACATGCCTGGTGGTGATCTCAACATACAGAATACAAGAGAAATCAAATACGGGTACGGTTGCGGAAGTCCTCGACCATCTTCTTTGTCTCTGCATGATCTGGTTGATAAATCAAACCTTCTATCAGCCGATCCCTCTTCCTGACCGTCCCCTGGATGTCTCTGACAAAGTCTTCCCAAGCCTTATCATTGGCACCGCCCCCTGGTTTGGGTCTCTTGGCATCTGCTCTATGCTGGAAATCTTCCAAATTCTTCATGGCATCTATCAGCTTACGCTCGGCCTCGTATCGGCGACAGGCTTCTTCTTCAAGCTCTTCATTCTTCACTTTGACCTGTTCTTCTAACTGAGCAATCTGTGTCTTCAGCTCTTCTTCTCGTTCCTTGCGCTTGGTCATAGTGAGATCCCAGTGTTCTCTGAACTTGGCTAGCTTTGTGTAGGCCCTTTCCAGCTCTTGCTTCTTGGTGGCCAACACACTACTAACTGAGTCTACATCTAACTCCAGACGCTTCTTGGTTTCAGTCAATTCCAATAGCGTAGTCTTCAGATGTTTCAGAGTTTCAGCCTGTTGCTTGGAAACATATCCTGTTTCAATCTTTTCATGCCGAGGCTGGGCATTCTCCTGCTCTAAAGCCTCTTTAGCCCTTGCTAGCTCTTCTTTCTCCGCCATCAGCTGCTTGTAAACCTGCATGTCCACAGTGGTAGGCTCCTCTACCGGAGGAGGATGCAATGGCTGAACTGCTGGATACGGCATAAGGAACTTCACAGCTCGCTCACGGATCCATTCTGCATATGGGCTAGGAACTCGAGTATCCCCTCTGCTACCTGAAAGCTTCCCTCTCTTGTGCAAGTTTTTCCAGGCTTTCTCAAGTTTGGTCAGCATCTCTTTCCCTATTGCCCCGGTGAGATACAGAGATTCCTGTATCTCCTCGGGCTTTGGCGCTCCTTGAGGTATGTACCCAAATTGCTTGATCAATAAGGAAGGGTTATAGTTGACACAACCTTTCCTTCCTATTAACGGAACATTCGGGAATCCTTCGCCTTTGAGTATGACTTCAGCTCCAAATACCTCTTTATTGACCCATACCACGTTCTCAGCAGTTAATCCCATTAAGCGCTCGGGCCATCCTAGAGAATTGATAGAGGTGACAAAAGGGCCTGACTTAGGCATATGACTGGTGAACCACCTGCATAGGAGAGGTACACAGCAAGACACATTCCTTCCTCGTCGCTTTTCATTCTGGTAGTGGGTCGAATGGTGGATATCTCCTAGCAAAGTAGGAACTGGGTTCTTCGCAGCCAAAATATAGAAGGCATCTGAATCAACAAAATCAGGAATGTTCGGGAATAACACGATGCCATACACACATACAGCAAGGATGACGTCAAAAACACCCCAGTTACCCTTCTGGGCGTATTCCCGAGCCTTCTCCACTAAGACATCCAATGGAAATCCCCATACGTCTCCTCTTCTGATCATCTTCCCAGACAGCTCAGACTCTTTCAAACACAGGATGGCAGAAAGCTCAGCCAGCTTAGGCTCAGCGTCCGTACGATAAAAAGGCATCTGCTCACGGATCGGTATATCCAGAAGTGCAGAGTACTCCTCCAGGGTAGGAGCCAAAACAAAGTCGGGAAATACAAAGCACCTGAGCTCCGCGTCGTAAAACTGTAACAGAGTATAGATGCCGCTGGTCTCGTAGGCAGATGGCTGATAAACGTAGGTCAGAATCCTCCCATATCTCTTTCTGAAGTCACCCATTCCCCTCTTCTTAGCAATAACAATCAACTCTAACAATAGACTGATATTCGGCGACGGAAACTTATAGGGCAATACTCTCTTCAGGTTTTCCATGTCTTGCTAGGAACAAACACCAGAACTGGAAGGGAAAATATGTACCTGCAATACACACAAGTTAGTTGAATGCAGATGGTAATGCAATGATGCAATATGATAAATAATGCAATCTGCGAACACAGGGGCTATGCTGTAGCCTGAAGAGGAATATCTCTGTGATCAAGAACAGAAAACCAACACGGTCATCAGAATCTCATGCCACTAACTACCATCTGATACTCAAAATATCAATCCCCTGGTAAGAAAACCATCTGAACCTCTGTATCTGACGAGAATACCATCTGATAATAGCCTCAACCTCAGATAAGAAACCCATCTGACCCAGACAACACACCTGGAGATGAATCAAGAACACCATCTGATAAAGGTACTGAATCATGGTTTCTGAAGGCCAGTTTTCCTGCAATAACCCAGTCCCTCTCACAGGTAGGATAAACCTAATCCACGGACAAAGGTACGGCATCCTATGCGGTCATCAGCGTCACAGACTTTCATGAATGACGATACGATTCCCAGAAGGAGTGGCATCATCAAGTCATGAAGAGGCCTCACTTAGCTGACTTCCAAATGATCGGTCCCCAGAGTCGACAATCCTCACGTCTGGACTCCCCTCAGATCCTCAGGACCGGAAAGGAGCACCTCTGCAAGAATCTCGTCTGAGCGCAGATTTTCGTAGGGAACTGTGCCTGCTCAGCAGACAGGTTCGTCTACTACTTCTCCGCAACTATATCTAGGTGTGTACTCAAGCCCAGGTCCGGCTTCTCACTCACAGTAACCTCCCTTTGCCCACAGCAATAATCATGATAATATAATGCTGGAAAATAAATGCGGAAAGGTAAAGGTACAGAAAAGTAAAGTGCAGAAGAGTAAAACACGATATGCACAAAACCCAACAAATAAACACCCAAGCGCTAGGATTGACTCGCGTAGGGGATGGGAAACGGTCCCAACATAAGGGATGGGAAAAGTCCCTAGATGCTATAATTCCCCAGCAGAGTCGCCAGCTGTCGCTACTGCGAAAATCGGCGCCGGCTTGACAGGAGAGTCGCCACCGTGCGTTATTTATCCCTCAGAGCGGGAAAGGGAACGCTCGAAGTAAACCTCGCAAAGACGGGAAAAAGGTATTGTCATCGCAACCAAAACCTGGATTCGGGAGTCGGTTACGCAAGGGGAAGGTATTAGCACCCCTCACGTCCATCGTACTCGATGGGATCCACGCTTGGTGTTTATAGGTAAAAAGGGTGTGTTATCTATCTACGCTAATGGCTGGTCTGAAAAGAAAATAAAAGGACAGGACTCGACAGAACATACGGTGTTCTGGGCCTACGTATTCCCTCGTGCAATGGGAAAGTCAGAGTCAACGTAGTTCGACTGCCTACGTCTAAACGGGGGAAAGGCTGCTCGCCAGGACATCGCGTCCTGTGCCTACGTACTTTCATCTGGAATGAAAGATCAGAGCAAACGTAGTTCGGCTAACTACGGGTAAACAGGGGACTCTCACACAGCAGTGAGAAAACAACTGGTCTCTAAGGCTCGGGAACCTACAACTACGATCTGGTCTCAAATGCGCTTGGGCAAGAGAAAGGATAACAATTAGTCGTTAGCGGGAAAGTCTCGATCGCACAGCCGCGAGAGAACAAAGGTTAGTTATTAGTGTGCTCGCTAGGATATCGCATCCTATGCCTACATATCTTCGTCTGGAACGAAGAATCAGAGCAGCTGTAGTTCAGCTAACTACGGGTCAAGCTACTCAAAAGCTCCTACAGAAAGGAAAAGGAAACCCTAGAACTATAACTGAGAAACAGGGGAATCTACATACTGCTATCACACCTGGTTGACCATCCTAATGTCTATCATAACAACTCCGCAGCGGAGAAGTCAGAGCTCCTAAGGGATCATGGCAACAGGACTAAATCACAAACGAGAAACAGCAACGTAAAGAACTACTGAAAATATGCATGAATGCAACAACTAAACAAACAAGGCACAGAGGCCGCAAACCACAAAGGCAAGGGAGCTCAGCTCTACCAAATACCAACAAGCAAAGCCACGCAATAACAAACAAGCAGAAGGAGGACCACCTCAACTTCTCATGCACACAAAGTCTACTTCTAAGATGCACCTATTCAGAACTATCTAGATGAATACCTAAGTCTAATGCAACATAACATCACACAAGTCAAACAATACAAAGAGACTAACCCTGAGCAGGGCCCCTAACAAACCTGAAACAATCTCCTAATCTATCTCTAAACAAAACTCTATACAGCACCCTAAGCAAAGATCTAAGCAACACCTCTAACCAAAACCTTAAGCAAGAGGAAACAATCCCAGTCTCCAAGCTTCAGAACAAGCTTACCAGAGAAAAGGAAGCTAAGCAGGCGAACTCATAGTGCCTTCCTCAGGAAAGTACCAGGAGGTTACTACTCAGGAATCGTATCCTATGCGGCTCGACAACTGTGATCAGTTTACATTCCTCCTCAGGAGAAATTAAACTCACATGAAGGCTCCGGCGTCACTGGATACTTGAGAAAAACCTATATGCACTAAGGGAACTAAGTGAGCAGACTCATAGGACCTTCCTCAGGAAAGTACTAGGAGGCTGACACTTAGGAATTGTATCCTACGTGGCTCAACAACATGTGATCAGTTTACATTTCTCCTCAGGAGAAATTAAACTCACAAGTTGGCTCCAACATCACTGGATACTTGAGAAATCCTAGACAAACTACGGGAACTAAGTGAATAGACCCATAGGACCTTCCTCAGGAAAGTACTAGGGGACTTCCACTTAGGAATCGTATCCCATGTGGCTCAACAACAGGTGATCAGTTTATATTCCTCCTCAGGAGAAATTAAACTCACAAGTCGGCTCCTACATCATTGGATACTTAAGAAAGAGGTGAGAAGAAAGAATGAAAGTCATTCATAGTGCCTTCCTCAGGAAAGTACCATAAACTCCCTTCAAACTTCAGGATCTCGAACCTCACAAACAGACAACAAGCTCCTAGACCAAGCCTCAATCCACTGCATCCTTGCAAGCTCCAACAGGACCTCCATCAGCTCCCACCTTGAGAAGAACCCACAGGCCAACAAACCACAAGAGACTATCTCTGAAGTTCAACCACAGTTGAACTTCAAAGTCAGAAGTCATCAAGACTTCTCCTATCTTCAGGATCAGACAAATCACATCAGGACACCCTACAAAAATCTATCAAAAATCTAATGGGAGACCTACATGGCTCTAAGACAACATACTGAAAAATCAGAACAAAATTCAACACCAGACGAAAGAACTAAAATCAGCAACACAGACATATCCACAGACCAATCATTCAACATCAATAACAGTGGAAAAATGCAATTAAAATGAAAATGCATGATTAAGCTAATGTTTCTGTATTATAAAATTCTAAACTGAATCACGAGTCTACAGAAAAAAGAACGGAATTATTTGACTAAATCTACCATTTTTTATTAATTTTCTAATGATATGCATGCATTGAAAATATTAAAAAGAAATCAATTAATTGGAAAATATGCAAAAAATAGCAAACAAGAATAAAATGTCATTTTTATTTTTATTTAATTTTCTTAACATTTTCATGAAATGGTGAAAAAAAGAATTATAAAAAAAACAATTATTTTCAATTTATTTATGAATTATTTACAAATATGAAAATATAAAAGAAAATCAAAAAAATAAAAGAAAATGACATGGGGGCTCAAACAGCAATACATTCTAGTTATTAATTCATTGGGCCTATGCTGGTGGGGGTGCTGGAAGCAAATGGGCGCAGGGCCCAGACTTAATATCCAGAAAAAAACAAAAAAACCTGGACTGAGCGCAGGGGGGTGCAGCGCTAGCCATTTCTTCAGTTATTATCCACTATGGGCTTCAACGAGGGGGGTGCAGAAAGGAAATAGGGCCTAAGGCCCATATCCAACCATTCAGATCTCTCATACGCCAGGGGGTTGGGGAAGTAAACGGGGTGTAGTGTTCAGCAAAGTACGTTTGGGCCTAAGCCCAATAGCCAAACCCTAATCCAAACGAACCCTAATCAAAACTATCTTCCTCCTCACAAACCCAGGGTACTGTTCACTCTCACTATCAACCCTAGCCGTTTCTGTTCGTCTTCCTCCTCTCCCTCACGCTCTCTCTGCAACTCGGTTCTAGGAAGCAAAAGAAACCAAACGAAACTGCAAACGCCTCACCACGCTCAAGCGAATCAACACTAGAACCTCAAACTCAGCACCCTCTCATATTCAAGCACAAAACAAACCTCAAACCCTAACCGATTATTTCACCCTAATTGCAATGAAGATCTAACAGAGAGAAGGCAAACCTGGGTTAATGCGAGGGGAACAAGGGATCTTTGAAGATTCCTGAGTATTTGTTGAAGCTTTGATGGCGCGAAGGACACCTCGGAGTGACGAACGACGCTAAGGCCTTGATGAAGATTTCCCAAGCCTTGGAACTAATGGATCTTGTACAGATATGGGGGCGGTTTAGATGCACGTTGTTGTTGAAGGTTGTTGATGGACGATGATGATGATGAACGAAGACGTTTCTGGAAAATTTTTGAGGACGATGAAAGTCTGAGCGAGTTCTGGAGAAAGTTGATGTTCTGGGTTTTTTCTTCGATGGAGGATGAAGGCTGGTTTCTGGAAAAATGGATGAAGAACGATGAAGGTTTGAAGGTTCTGGAATTCTTTGAAGTTTCCGGCGTGCCTATGAATTTTCCGGCGATGTACCGATGAAGGTGGAAGGGACGATCGGAGGAAGAAGATGAGTTTCTGGGGAATTTCTGGGGAATTTTGGACGTTTGGGGATGACGGTGGCCGGAAGTCGTTGGGGGTCACCGGCGGTGGGAAGTTACGGCTGGTGCATGGCCGCCGGTGAGTTTCCAGGTGAGACTCAGGCGATGGGTGTGGGGAAGACAGGTGGCGCGCATGCGCAGAGAGAGAGGGAGTGGGGGACAGCTGGCGAACACGTGTGAGAGTCTGGGGAAACTCTGAGTGGTGGTGGCGTCCTCAAGGCAAAACGCGTGGGCCCTCCCTTTTGCAAACACGTGTCATGCTACTATTTATACCACTGAGAAATCTGGATCTTTCTGGAAGTTTCTGGGGCTTGCTGGGAATCGCTGGATCAATTTGGACTGTTGGACCATTTTTTTTGACTTGCTGAATTGAGAATTGGGCTTCAACAAAAACATCCCTGGGCCCATACGAACCTGACCAACAAAAACTGTAAAAAAACTGCATAAAAAAACAATTAACTAAACCTAATTATATCTAATCAAAACAATTAACACCTAATTAACTAATTCCTAATCAACTCTAAAAAATGATTAAAACTCTAATTAATTCCATATCATCCTAATTAAACCTAAAAATCAATTAAGATCTAATTAACTCTAAAATTCAGTTAACCTAATTAAACTCTAAAAAATGATTAAAAGTCTAATTATCCTAATTAAATCTAAAAAATCTAGTTAAGATCTAATTAACTCTAAATCAATCTAATTTTCTATTAAAAATCTAATATTATTTAATATCTATTAATAAAAGAAAAACTATATTATTTTCTATATTATCTAAAAACACTTAAACCTATTTTAAAATCTATAGAAAAATTCTAAACTATTATTATCTATTAGTAATAAAAGAAAAACTATATTCCCCTTTTCTTTATTATTCTAAAGATTATTTAAAATCTTATTTATTCTAAAAATCTACTTAAAAATTCTATAAAATCCCAAAAAAGAGAATTAAGCTATTAAAATATTCAAAAACCTATTTAAATTCCAGAAAAATCTGTAAAGCCTACTAAAAATTCACAAAAGTCTATAAAATCCTAAAAATGCAGATGAATGCAAATGACCCCCATAAAAGAACGCACGAGACCAGATCGAATCGAACAGAGATCCCCGGGCATCAGAATATCCTCAAAATCACTGTGCAAGCTAAAAATCACCGAGGAGCGCACAATTTCCCGAAAATAAAACCCTGGTGATCTGGACTGGATCTGCCACATCTGATAGACGAAGATCAAGCTGTAAACTCTGATATCCCCTGCTTGTGCACAAATATCACATGTCTGAGCTGCGAATATGAATTTAACCCACGAGTCAGATAGGAGAATCGGTTGGTCAAATTTTAGGGTGCAACACATGTGTTTGCATAGGCTCTCATAATCACGCACTTGGATTCTAAAAGGAAAATTAGGTTCCCCGTCCGTTGATGTTGGGTATGGACTATTTATGGATTTCAGGGTATTTCAAAGGGGGTGAAGCTCTCACATGCTGAGGAGTTTAGACTTCCAAGTCAAGGTTGTCCAAGGTGACATCAAGGTTTAGTTCATGATGTTTAAGATCCATATCCAGGATTCAGGGTCACCAATGCATGTTTCTATATGGAAATTTTCAAGAAGATGGGAAAGCAAAGTTTAGAGTTGCAAATTGCAATTTTGAAAATTTAGAAATAAAGTCCACCGGTCCCATCAACAACATTTGTTTCACATTAATCCTTTTTTTTTACTCACGTAGAGTTTGTTTGACGGCATATGGCTTGGCCCATAATTAGAAGTCACTCAAGCACTAATGATGAGCGGAGGAACCAGATTCAAGTTTTTTTCAACAATTGGGGTCCATTCAAATAAGTGAGAAATTAAAGCTGACGATAATCAAATACAAGGGTGTTCAATGTTTCATATTTATCCAAATGCCAAGGTTAATCATATCAAATGCAACCCGTTTTATGACAAGGCTTCAACTTACTACAAATGCAAGCTTGGCGTCTATTGTGGAATGTCAAAATACGAAAGGCTCATCCCAGGAGACCTTGCAAGTAGGAGGTATCGAACTGAGCACTAATCCCTACTCCTACTGGATCATAGACAAACCTCAAAGTTAAGCCAATTTCATTTTTCAAGATTATATTCTATTCATCATGACCAAGGAGTTTTCGATTTCTCTAAAGAGGGCAAAAAAAAAACTTTACATTTAGGAATGAAAGGAGAGAGGTTCCAGATGATTGCATTAAATAAGAAAGTTGAGATACATTTGGATGTTATTCAACTTCGGTCGAAGTAATATACTGCTACTGATCCTAGATAAGTTCTAATACAATACATTACAAGGCATACAAGTCATAATTCTTACAAATGCTACCAAATGAGGTACAGTGATTTTGTAAGGGAATTGGAATACATGATTTGGAAATCTTAAATCTATACAACTTTGTACAGGGAAATCGTCTTTAGTATCACATGTGCCAACGACGTTTTGTCAAATTGACGCGTTGAGCCGCAAACTCCACCCGTATGACCGTGGTAATGCCTACATCGCACATAATGCAAAGGTTCTAAAGAAAGGAAACTATATTTTTAGCAACAACATTTTCCTTTCCCTCTTTGGTTCAGCTAGGTCATCATCACCGATTTTGGAGACCTTCTCGCGTACGGCAGCTCCTATTACACCTACAAAACATAGAGCAAGAATAGTTAAACAGCAACAACACAAATTCGAATACCAGCAGTTAGTATGTCAGCCGCAACTCTTAACCAAGCGCCAAGTCATTTGCAAACCCAACAAAGCAGAGCAGGTTTGCCAAATGATTTTGGAATTTCCCACTTGCAACAAAGTTTTAATCCTCGGGCATGCCAACCAATGCAACCATTAAATGCCCAACGATCTCACATTCAGCAAGAGATTTCACAAGCTGCAAAGGTTATGGCTTCATCACATGCTGCCAAACAAGAAGAACAAAACTTCAACACATAGAAACCGAATATGTCCAAAAGGATGAGCATGAAGGCTGATATCTACACCTATGTAAAGAGGCCCTAATGAATCAAATAGAACACCAATGTTTAAACTGCAGAATTTTTGTCTTGAACTTCAAATCGAGGTCCCTACGCTAAGTACATAATCTTAAATACAGAATTGATAACATGAATACTACACTGCAGCCTCCATATCTGCACCCAGTTCCAGACCTGATGTACCACCAGTTGAATCATTCAAGACTGCTGGGTTTATTTCATGTGGTATGACTGCCGTGTCCTAGGGCCTGGAATGTACAGTTAAGTTTAGCACTAGTGAGGATGGTGTACCTGAACATGATAAAATCTCGTAAGCGAACGACATCAAGTATGTTGAGTTTGATCCATCTCTTTAAGGTGTTGTTAAACATCAGGGAACCTGCAAGAGAAGAAAGATGTCAGATTCGCGTGGCTCTTATTTGTCTTTGCCACATAACAGTATAACACCAGAAGAGTTTCCTAGAGCTGAAGGACGCAATTACCGAAGTTCAATTACAGAAGCAAATAAAGGAAATGCTCCATCTAGCGTTTATGTAGCAGCCCTCCTTCACGTGGTCAGGCATTAGTTCACTATGCATCAAACATACTAAGCTAACCAGTTAGATGGATGCCTTAGAGATACCATGTATTGAAGAAGCAGACCTGGATAGGATGTTAAACATGAATGACCAGCAGGCTTAGAGATGCATTACTTCCTAAAGATGAACCAAAATTGGCAATCCCTCTCTTGCTCAACATCGACCGCTGGTTCTCGCTAATGCAGATGCACCATATATTAAGATGGTCAGTGAACAGTTTGATAGATGCCATAGAGCTCTCCTTCAATATGTCGACTTTCTAGGCAGTGCAGTCACACCAGGGTCAAATTATGCCATTCTTATTCCCTCCCTTGATGATCTGGTCCACCTTTACCACTTGGATCCCGAGGCTGCTTTCTTGATATATCGCCCTGTTATGAGACTTTTCAAGTCTCAGGGGACTCCCAATATTTGCTGGCCCTTGGTAGAATTGCTGCATAAACATGAAGAAAATGCCGCATCTGTCAGCAGACGACTCTCTTATGCAAAAGACAAATGGTTAAGTTCCTGTCCTGATACCTTGGAGATTAACATGGAATTTCTTCAGTGCTGCATATTTCCACGTTGTACTTTCAGTATGCCAGATGCTGTTTATTGTGCTATGTTTGTACACAATTTCATTCCGTGGAAGCCCTTCATCTCCAACGAACGTATCAAACACGAGTTTCCTCTCTGGGCTTCTAATCCGTATTCTGGCCCAAGACCTTTGCCATCTACACCTGCCGGGTCACCTTCAGAATAAAAAATAACCGTTAGAGAATATTCACGGAATAATAGAAGATGCAGAATCATATCAAATCCAATTTCAATTAAATCACAAAATCAGAGATTGATAAGTCATTATAGCAATCAGACGAATTAGGAATATCCTTCAAATCTGATTCAGCCCAAACGGGAAAACCTAAATCAACATTTAAATCAGCATTCAACACCCAATCAAGACATTTTCATTCTGAGACCTATAAAAGGAGGCTAAAGAGTAAGAGAAGAGGGATCGAACAATTATCGTAAGACACCGAAAATCACCATCGTAAACCTAGTAAATAGAGAAGAGAGAACGCTCATCTTTTCCGTTGAAGAAGCCACCGCACGCTGCCGCGAATTCAACGGACGGAATACCCTATTCTTATCAACCCTAACGCCGCTGCGACCATCAACCGTCGGTAATTCTCTGTTCTTTTCCATATCACTAAACTCTTGATGTTTCTGGTTATGATTTCAGGTGCGAAGTATGAGAAGGAATGGTGAACGAAAGCAACCGATTGCGATTGGAGGGAGGAGGATGAGAGTGCTGAGAATCCAATTTGGGAATGAAGGGGATTTAGGGTTTCGTCGCTCCTTATCGTCCCCCTTTTTGTTTGTTCGCGTGTTTTGCAGCTTACACATTCATCACACACTCACCACACTGCACCGTTAATCACTTCGTAATTCACTTTAATCTTTTTAACTATTAGTTTTAATCCATACTCAACCCTTTAATTAATCAGTTAACTAAGTTTTTAAAAAAAAGAATAAGCTAATAATCTTTATTAATTAAACCAGCCTTTTATCTCTTTATTTATTTAATTAATCTAAAAATTTCATATTAATTAATAGTTTTTTTTTGTTAATCCAATTAATCAATCTTTTATTTTATAACAACTTTTATTATAATTAGTCACCCCTTTTAAAAATAACTAATAATAAATTAGTTTTTATTCAATTTTATCATATTTTCTTAGGTTTATTCTATTTTATTTATTATACTATTTTACTTTTTAATCAACCTTAGATAATCAAGCATTTTCTATAAAAATTAATAATCTCTTTTTCACCTAAATTATTGTGCCAATTATTAATTAATCCTTTAAAAAAAAAAGGGAAATAACTTCCTATTAGATAATCGGTTTATAAAAGAAAACAACTATTCATTTAATTTATATTTAATATTAAAACTTTCTAGGAGTATAATAAAAAACAATTTTTTATATATATTAATTCGCCACGTTAGATCCAATTCTTACAAGCAAATCTTTTTACTTAAGTTTTTTAAACGTCTTACTCAATTTTAGATCTTAATTATACTTAATCTCACCTAGAATCAATCTCTCGGTTAAAATCGACCAAATAAAATCAACTCACAGCATAAAATACAACCTAATCGTGCACACTCACTTCACGACACATTCACTCTCACACACTTCAGCGCTTTCATGCGTATGTGTATGCTTTACCATTTCCGCAATTTATTTTACAAGCAATTTACATTATCGTATTTTCGCATCGCATTCCGTCCAAAGGAAAACCCTACACATGATTCAACAATCGTGTGTAGTGTATCTCATTTGCATCATACTCCCGCTCGATCCTTGATCCCATTCAAGTTGATCAATTAAGTTAGATCCTACCCCATAGGAAGGACCTTTCTCTTACAACTTAGACAATCAACAATTAAACACAATACATTCAAACAATTCAAAACAATTATTCAAACACAATAAAGAAAAGATGCCAAATCATCTTAAGCGAGATAGAATCTCCACCCCACAACAATACAATCAAGCCGTAGGGACTTTGCCTTAAGAGAAATAAAGGCATACTCGTCAAGCAATCCGAGTACTTAAGCCCTTTTCTTAAGACGATGCAAAGACTATTTTCCTACACCTTGTGGCGGTTAAATCTATCTTAAAATGAAGACACATCTCTTCTCCTAAAATCAATCAATCAACTACCCTAAACCCGTAGGAACTTTGACCACAGTCAAAGAACTCCTCAAACCCTTTATGGGAACTACAAATACTCTGATTCCACTCCCGTAAGGATATGTAGGCATAAGATGCGACATCTTATCGAGTATACTTAGAAATAAACTCATAGGTCTTTCAACCATTAAGCAGATAAAACCATAGCAATAAACAAACATAAAACAGGAGGTTCCTGTAGAGTACTACAGAAACTTAGGATGCTAGTACCTTCCCTAAGTTTAACCAACCCCCGAACCTATAACTCTCTAAACCTTGCATTTGCATTGCATTGTGGGAATTTTGATCTTTATCCCTTCCTTTGGACAAATCAAAGTTCGGTATCAAATTGAATTAAAGATTCAAACTAATCAATAGTTTGGTATCCGATTTTCACCGCGACACCTTCCGCCTTCATCTTCTCGCTCACCATCTCTCTCGATCGATTTATCCTCTCTCTTATATATCAACCTGAAACAACAACAATGTTAGCACAAAAAAATATTGACAATTTAAAAATGGTTTTTTACAGGGTTTTTGAAGATGGATCCTCGG
Organism: Lathyrus sativus; assembly: GCA_963859935.3. NCBI lineage: Eukaryota > Viridiplantae > Streptophyta > Magnoliopsida > Fabales > Fabaceae > Lathyrus > Lathyrus sativus. The sequence continues at coordinate 93,688,352 of OZ012738.1, forward strand.
CGATGACGATTGCAAAGGTGGTTCACGTCAGATGATTGTGACAATGGCTTCTCCGGCGGCGGGTTCGTGGTGACGGTGATGATGCTACAGATAAGTCTCCTTCCCTTCCGCGTTTTGAGTATCTAGGTTTTTTTTGAATCTTTGGGATTTCTGTGGAATTTGTGGATTGTGGTTGCGATTTTTTTTGTCAATCGATTTCTCTGTATTGTTATCCTTCGTGTGATTTTCTGAACTGAACTGTTATGTTGTAGATTTTGTTCTGCAACTGTGTGTCTGTTGAAAAGGGCGTGGACGAAAAGGGTATTCACGGTAATGGTGCAAGGGTTCGTAGATGACCTCGCGGCGGAATATTTACAGGGTAAGCTCTCACTCTTCGATTTAGATACTCAGGGTTTTGTTTGGGGATTTTGGTGAGGTTTCTGAGGATTGTTGTGGATGTTTCTACCTGTTTTGTCTTCTCTCCCTTTTTTTTCCGTCCTATCTCCGAGCTTCTTCGCACTTTATATAGGTGAGCTATGGGCCTCCAATGAACAAGGCTCTTAAAAACCTTCCTTATTGAGCGATTTCTGTCGGGAGCATGTTTGCTGAAATCGGGAAATCACTTCAAACTTTTCCAATTTCGCCTGATCTTGTCAAGAATATGCTTTTGGGAAGTTTGGAGACTAATTAAATTCGTTTTGATTTTGCAGGGACACTTGAGTGGTATCATTGCATGACTTTAAGCTACCTTGAACCTCATTGGAATTCTGATCGAATATTATTTTGCAGCAATAACCACAAAGCAGTGCAGCAGTACTTTCATCAATAGAATATTTCTTCTGTTGCATTGTTTGTTCGGAAGAATCGCCAGAGCTTAAATGCCCAAAAGAGAAGGGATTTGAGGATAAAAATTGAATTCTTAACACTTCATTGCTCTTCCCAACCTCCTGGATTTTGTGACACTGCTCTCTGCTCTTGAAATTGCAGTACTGCAACCAAGGATGCCGTTGTTTCTATATGGTCCCAAACCTTCCGTTTTTGTCTTGCTCAATACGGTCTCTCTGAACATTTTGCCGAGCTTGTTCTTATTATTATGTTCACATCTTAGTTGTTAATTCATTCTGATATATTGAATTATGAATTTGCAGGGATTTTTTTCGGTGGCAGCATATAAACCATGTCCACACCAACTTCACATATCAACTGTTGTGGCACCACAATCCAAAGTCCTAGCTTTTCTCCAAATGCTTCTTGCCCTAATTCATGGTATCTGTCAAACCTTTTTCCAGACACCATTTCATGCATCTCAACCATCTTCCATAGAGTGTGTAGAGATATTAACCATGATAAGATCAGAATCACCACTCCTGGTCCCCATCCAAGACTTGCCATGGCAGGTGGAAGGCTCAAGACACCAGCTCCAACCATAGCAGTGACATTATGAAAAGCATCGTACCACCATTTAGCGTTCCTTGAAGAAGTTATAGGAAGCCAATTATCAATAGCTTTTTGCTCAGCTGTTCTTTTATCTATCTCTGCGTCTGAGAAAGAAACCTTTTCGGAAGCAATTGTTTTTTCATTTTCCATGTTTGTTGTGGCAGGCTTTAGTTTGCGGTACGCAACGAAAGGAATTGGTATTGCAGCCGATTACACCATGTTGGAAAGCCATTCATTTAGATGAATCGTCAACAGCAGCTAGTGTTCTTATGGCCATTACCCGCAAGCTATATCGCATCATTGAAAGGGAGCTATGTTGGATTAACGCAAGCGGAAATTTGGTTCAGTAGGTAGCCACCATATGTTGCTACGGCAGGTAGCCTTGTCTCTTCACCAAAATCTTGTAGAGAGGGTAATGACTGTTGACTAGGCTAGTTAGTTTGTGAAAGTTCTCACCAAACCATGTGCTTTGCAGGTGTGAAAGCTGAGGACTGGTAAAAGTATGGACTGGAGGTGGAATAATTAACCGCTTTGCTTTGACTAGATGACATCTTCATCGGTCCTTCCGGTAAAGCGAGAAGAAAACGAGTTCATGATCAATCCTTTGATTGGAGCTTCAGTTCCGTCCCAAATATTAACAGTTGTCTTTCTCATTTGTAGGTCGTCAAAGACAAAGTACCGTTACTGCTTTATTTTACGAGAAGGCGGATGCTACGAACAGGTCGAAGGAGTGAAAAAAAATAGCTCAGAGCTGGTTGTATCAGAACAACTCTATACTGAGGTGTTGTCTCGATCAAGAAGCTGTACTTGTCCTGGCGTGGAGGTCCAAAATGGTTGCAGTCAAGTTGTGACAATTTATAGTATTCTAGCACCATGTCTTGTTTGCAATGCCTTGTAATGACTTGTGTTAATTTAAAATATATGGAAACCTTTTTTGTTCTCACAGTAGCAGCAATGTAAAGTCTTGTGAGTCACTCGGTTGAATTCTTTGACTTACGTATGGCATCTTGTGTTTAGAAGAAATCTAACTCATAGACTAAGTTATAACCCCCCGCAAATTATTGCTTGATTATGTACCCCCTTTCTTTTTTAAAAGACTAGAATTTCTTGTACGCCTTGTATGGGTGAAGTTTGTAACCAATGCTTTGTAAAATAGAAAAGATATCATGTAATGCAAACTTTGAATTTCAAATTCCACATGAGATTTTGATTTAATAATCATAGTTATGATAATAAAACAAAGTCTCTTCACTTAAACGTAGCAGATCTTTAATTGAATCACTCCAACTTCAATGATTATGTGACAAGATGTTAATTCCTATTTCACCATTATATGGAATCCAGATTTTTAAAACTCCTGGGATGCCTTGATAAACCTTGATTCTTTGGAGCCAGATTCACACCATTAAAAACCTTGATAACAAAGAAAATAGGTACATCCAAGGCGATGTAGCTCCGTAATATGTTACCACAAAAACCGCGAACCTCCTCTTAAAGCCTAATCCTCTTTAAATTCGAACCAATAGGAAAATCTCTGGGTCTTTGAATCGAAATTCCTTGATCATGCTTCAAGGTTCTTTTGACAGAGAAAATGAGTATCGACAGCACCTGAAATGGTTGTTCTGCACAAACTGGTTAGTCGTAAAACACGCACGCAAAAGTATAAAGGTAAAGGGGCAAAAAACAAGAGGTGAAATCTCAAGGTCAAAAATTAGGGTGCAACAACTGCATGCAAAGGAAAATTGTGAATGCAACCTTCATATGGAAGGTGTCTTGCATGAACACACAACTAATTTAACTGAGAACTATCCATCCCAAGGTTAGGATTGCAGAGTTTTTGTAAAGAAAGAAACTCCAACTTTTAGGCTTGAAGGGGTTGACAAGGGAATAACTTCCTTATTTCTCCAGTGTTTGAGGAATTGAAAGAATATCTTACATCGTCAGCAAATTTTGATTGAAAGCATACCAATAGCATTTATGGATAATACGTTCTCATCATCCTCCCTCAAATATTTACATGTCAAAAGTTTGAACAAAAGATAAAATAGTTTTTGAAAAGGAAAGCATAAAGATGTAAATAATGGATACAAATGAATTAAATCAAAATTTGCAAATGCTCATTTCATTAATTACGAAAGTACAAACTTAATTTGAAGGAAAAATGCTACTACAAAATAAAGGAAAACGCAAACAACAAGAAACATGGCCTAGTGACTAATCAGTAACAAGGATGAGTTGTCCTGTCTGAAACACTGGCTTTTAGGAAGATAGTATGCTGAAGTCGACTGAAGCTCACTTATGATGCATTGGCAGAGGATTATTATTGATGTTAGGATTGGAGTCTTGAAATCTAAAAATTCTGACCTTAATCAGATCACACATTCTGGCTTTCAGTGCATATCAATTTTCCAGGCCGTGGCTATGGCGCCTTCATGGAATGCATAGTGAAGATCATATCTAAGTCCCTTTGGAAGAGAATCAGGAAGAGGTTGCAAAGTCCTTGTGGTGATCAAACCTTATTGAACCAGATCAGGATAAAGTTCAGTGTACGTCATGGGAATAGGGTTGAATTGATTCCGATTCTGGTACTGGTTCTGTCCAACAACCGGATGTTGAGGAACCTGAGCTCGTCATGGAGCAGCAACAGCAGGAGTAGCAACAACAATAGTAGGGTGATCAACATACCGAGGTTGATGGTGAGGCCTTCTCACTTCAGCCATGCCAGTGTTAGTCTTATCTTCTTTCTTCTTATGGAAGTTCCTATAGGATTTCTTTGCACCGTTGGAAGATTCAACGACTTTGGATACCTTACCATTTTTTTAGTCCTTCTTCCAACATTTGGCCAATAGTTACCAGATTTGTAAAGCTTGAAGAGACACTCCTAATCATCTTCTCCCAATAGAAATGGGATAAAGTGTCCATGAACATTCCAGTCAATTCCTTTTCTGCCAAAGGAGGTTCAACTTGGGAAGCTAGCTCTCTCCATCGCTGAGCATATTCCTTGAAAGACTATTTCTCATTCTGAGACATATTTTTGAGTTGACAGAGGTCAGGAAGCAGTGGACACTATTATGTTCTAAGTTTATATACCATTTGAGTGAAGCGCCACCAAGCTGTCTTGAAAATAGTGGATGAGCAACTTCTGATTGCTAGTATAAGCATCCATCCTTCGGAAGTACATGACTAGATGAGCTCTTGGGGAAGAGTTACCCTTGTACTTTATAAACTCGGGAGTTTTCAATTTAGCAAGCATAACAAGGCCAGAAACTAAGCACATGTTGTCTGCATCCATATTGAAGAAGTCGGTACCCTCAATGGCTTTAAGTCTTTTGTCTATGATCTGAAACTGTTCACGGGAAACCTCAGGCTCAATAAAATCTTCACGGTCTTCACCTTGAGCACTTACAACATTATAGTCAAAGAAAGGAGCTTGAACAGTCTGGGCAACAATGTGAACCACAGGTATGGGCTCGGCAAATACAAGAGCTTGAAAAACTGGTCTAGCAGTCTGACCAATCATGGCAGTAGATGCAAGAGGTGGAAAGTAGTTGTGAGGTAAACCAAACTCTGGCCAAGTAGAAGGTGGCATCTGAGTAGGTGGAGGATCAGTGCTTGAAACTTCCTGAATAATAGTCCTATTAGATGATGGCATAAATCTAGAAGGGGGTTGAATAGATCCCTTGCTTAAAAGAGTCGGCGCTACCAATAAAATTGGTTTTTAAAAATTGTTCAATTTACGGAAGGGACCGAGGAATTTATACCGTCTAAAACAAACAGTTACTAGAAAACCGAATATGCGTTTAAGCCTTATGGAATCCGATAACGAAATATGAGAATTACTATGCTAATCACACTATCAATTCGATTCAGCTCACTATATGGTGGGACTAGTTCCAATGCCTTAAAAATATTAACACAATGAAAGGACAACACACAAGGCGTTTGGTTCAGACAATTTATCAAACACTTGGCGTGCAGAGCACTACAAGTGAGTTCCACTTTGAGTAAGTTGCTCAAGTTTCCTTATACAATCAATGATTGTACTAGATTCAGAATCATTTTAGCACTACTCAAACCAGAACTAGATTGATATAATTGTTTGCACTAAAACCACAAATATTAAGCAATATAAAACGTAAAGCAAAATACACAACGATTTGTTGAGGCAGTTCCCTCGTCGTCCTCGCTCGGGGTACGTCTGCCCTCAATTCCAATAATAAAATTGAGACCTGTTAATATATATATCTAACCTATTGTTGAAAGTTTATACAAGAAGTGAATAGCAATCAAACAAACGAACACTCTTGTTGTTGTAGATACTATCTCCTCTTGCCCCTTGATTCGAGTCGAATCAAGTACTTCGACAGCTGTGAATAAACCTCTGATTGCGGCACTATCTTTGAACAACCTTCCATCTTCAAAATTTGGCCCGGCTGATTTCAATCACCCGCGTGTCGAACCCGAAACTCTCCTTCACAATCCTCCATTTACCATTACTAAATCACGGAACCCACCGCTCCTTAATTACCTTCACTCACCTGAATATGTGATGCGACGAATCGTGCAAAAACCTCCCAAATTCAGAGAATCTTTGAGGACAAAACCCTAGAGGTTTTATTCAAGGAAAACCTGTCGATTCCTCAACCCGAACCGGATTACCAAACCTTCAACTTCGAACGTTATCACCTCTAACAATGCACAATACACAACAAAGATGATTATGTGTGATTGTTGTGATATTCTATGAAGAGAATGAAGATGATGAGATCCGAATCGACACCTATTTCACTTTTCTTGTTTTTCTTAATGTTATGAAGTGAAACAAGCATCTAAACTAATGAGATTATGTTTAAGGCCTTCGACAAGCAACACATCGGAGATAGTAGTGGAAGAGGGATTACCTACATTACCTTTTCCAAGTATTGCACCTCGGTTGTTGTCTCCATAAGTTACATATCCCTTCTTCTTTTCCACAAAGTCAATGAAGAGAGATATGTCTCCTGTCATGTGTCTTGAGCAACCACTATTGAGAACCCATCTTCTCTCGGTAGTCTCAAGACCTATTACCTATGAACACAATTTGCAAGAATATGTACCCAATTATTTATTAGGTCCTAGGTTGTGAGTGAAAACATGGTCGCATTTAGAAAACCATTGATAAACCCATTTAGGAACCAAAAATCTCCTAAAGCGACATTTAGCAATGGTGTGACCCTTCTTGCAACAATACAAACAAGAAAATTTAACTTTTAAATCACTTTTGTTATCATTATTTTTTACAACATATGTGTATTTTTTATATGGATTAACCATACTCTTTCTAAAATGACCTTGATCAATGGCAAAAGTAATTTTGGGCTCTAGAGCCTTGTTAAGTTTGACATTTAGATTTCTAACTTCATTTTGCCAAATATAACAAGTATCACACCCGAAGTTAACAAATCTCTTTCTTATTTCTTCACAATCTACTGTTGTACTTTCCACTATGGAAGATTTTAATGCCTCTAGTTTATTTTCGGAATCACGAATCTTTTACTCTAGATGAGCAAATATTTGGTTATTTGAGGCAAGCCTTTTAAAGGCTTCTTTTGCTTCACAATGTAAAGTATTAAAAGTAGTTTGCAATTCAAAATGAGACAATTTAGAGGAATTTTCATACTTAGCATGTCGTACCTTTTTCTTTTTATTTTTTTGATGGGCGGAAAGACAGAAATTGACGGATTCGTCTTCGTCACTAGGGTTGTCATCCTCGGGTGATTCACTATTGCTTTCTCAAGCGATACACGCTCTCCTTGACTTAGGTTGCTTCTTATGTGACCTACTTGTTTCTTTCTCTTTGTCATTTTTCTTTAAGGGACAATCCGGTTTGTAGTGTCCGGTCTTTCCGCAATTATAACACGACCCTTTTGTTTTGTTTCCTTTATTATTGTCATTTCTGGAGTATCTTGATTGTTTCCGAAAGTTGACAAGATTTTTCTTAGAATGTTGGATACCGTTCTTTTTGACATAGCGATTGTATCACTTTACAAACAGCCCCATATCCTCACTCTTGTCATCATTTTCATCATCACTCATGGTGTAATCACTATGCTCTTTTGTTTGGGACTTTGAGCAAGAAGTCTTGAGAGCGATAGACTTCTTTTCAATATTTTTTGTTTTCTCCTTCTTTTCCTTCTTCTCATATTGATCTAGACTTAGAAGCACTTGTTCGTGCTCTTGCAGCTTTCCAAACAATGTTGTGAGATCCAAAATCATGAGATCGTTAACTTCTTTAATGGCGGTTACCTTTGGTTGACATTCCTTGTTAAGACATCTCAAAATTTTGTTAGTAGCAACATCATTGGCAACTGGTCTACCTAGTGAGTATAGTCTATTGATGAGATGAGTGAATCTCTTTTGCATGTCCGCAATGGTTTCCCCTTGCTCCATGTGAAAGAGATCAAACTCCTGCATTAATGTATTAATTCTGTCTAGCTTAACATCATTAGTTCCCTCATGGGCAACTTACAATGACTCCCACATAGCCTTTGCGGTTAAACAATGAGAAACCCTATAATATTCATCAACTCCCAAAGAGGAGATCAAAATATTTTTGGCTTTCCAATCGTAATTATATTTCTTCTCGTCATCCTCATTCCAGTTGCTTCAGGATTAGGCACAATCATGTTATTCTCATCGGTCATAGTTATTTCAATTGGACCGTTTAAAATAACATTCCACACCCTATTGTCAATGGAATTTATATGCACACACATACAGTCTTTCTAGTAACTATAGTTTTCTCCATTAAAAACATGTGCCCTATTATAAGCCCCTTTAGGTTCGTTAGCCATTTTCTACTAAGTTATACTTGAAGCACAGAGTGAACCGGTGCTCCTGATACCACTTGTTAGACGATGGCGCGGATCTAGAAGGGTGGGGGGGGGGGGTGAGTAGATCCATTGCTTAAAAGAGTCAGCGCTACCAATAAAATTGGTTTTTAAAAATTATTTAATTTGCGGAAGCGACCGAGGAATTTCTACCATCTAAAACTAACGGTTACTAGAAAACCGGATATGCGTTTAGCCTTATGGAATCCGATAATGAAATATGAGAATCACTACGCTAATCACTCTATCAATTTGATTCGGCTCACTATATAGTATGACTAGTTCCAATGCCTTAAAAATATTAACACAATGAAAGGACAGTGTCGCAGTGAGAATTGGATGTCAAATTATTAATTAATTTGAATCTTAATTCATTTAGTTCACCAACGGTCTTTTATTTGTCCAAAGGAAGGGAAAAAGATCGAATTACCCACAATACAATGCAAATGCAAAAGCTAGAGAGTTATAGGTTCGGGGGTTTGTTAAACTTAGGGAAGATGCTAGCATCCTAAGTTTCTGTAGTACTCTACATGAACCTCTTGTTTTATGTGTGTTTATTGCTAAGAGCTATTTGCTTAATGGTGAAAGACCTAGTGGCTTATTTCTAAGTATACTCGCCATGATGTCGCATCTTGTGCCTACATGTCCTGACGGGAATGGAATCAGAGTATTTGTAGTTCCCCTAAAGGGTTTGAGGAGTTCTTTGACTGTTGGTCAAAGTTCCTAAGGGATTAGGTTGTTGATTAATTAGGTCTAGGAGAAAAGACGAGTTGTCATCTTAAGGGAGATTACTCGACTTAACCACCACAACTTGTAGGAAAATGGTCTTTGCATCGTCTTGAGAGAAGGGCTCAAGTACTCGGAATTATCGACGAGTACACCACTATCTCCCTCAAGCGGAAAAGTTCCTACATCTTGATTGTATAGTTATGGGGCAGGAGATTTATCTCGGCTGTCAAAATGACTAACATCTTATTCTCTATTGTGTTTGAGTAGTTTGATTGAATTGATATAGCGGTTTATCTATGTTGTAAAAGAAAAAGAAAAAAGGTCCTCCTTAAGGCGTAGGAACTAACTTAAGAGATCGACTTGAATAAGATCAAGGATCATATGGGGATTATGATGCAAATGAAATGCATACGCACAAGTTTTACGTTATGCGCAGATTCTTCCTTTGGACGTTGTGCAATGCGATGAAATAAATAGCAGTAAAAATAAAGGCAAATGAGTAAATCCATGCAACAGACGAAAGTGCTAAAAGATAAGTGTGAGAGCCGTGCATAGTGAAGAAGGGTCAGTGCTAGACGGACGGAGACGTGCATGATTGATTGAGTTATGAGAGATTATTTTAAAGAAAAAAGAGGTTATACTAAAGGGTGACTTAATTTTAATTATGAAATTGAATTATGAGTCGATTAGTGGATGAATTAATTTTTACTAAAATTCTAAGATTAAGAATTCATTAGATTTTTTAAATAGAAATACGTTTTTGAAAAAAGTTTTATTATTGTATATTTTGTTATTATTGGATAAAAGTCATTTAAATTTGAAATAGATTTTTAAATTAAATAGTTAGACGAGTTTTAGATAGAAAGTTAACCATCTATTCTAAAAAAGAGTTTTATTGATATGAATAATATATAATATATTTTTAAAAAAACTGTTGAAATAAATAAAATATTAAATAAACAACATTAATAAAATAAATTAATTAAAAGATTAATTAATTAAAAGGTTAATTAGTTACCTTTTTTTTTTTATAGAAAATGGTTGATTAAAGTTTAAGTGACTTAATTATTAATTAATTGATTAAATGATTAATAAAAGATTAGTTTAAAATCGAATATTAATTAATTAATTAAGTTGATTAAAAAAAGACTAACTAAAAGGGCTGATTATTAGTTAATTAAGGTTAGTGGTGGTTAGGCGCGGATTGGGTGTGATGCAGGAAGAAGGTTTATGGTGGGTGTGCGTTATGGATCGTTCTATTGTGATCCGTTGGAGATCCAAGAGCTGCATGCGTGGGGTGCACTACAGCTACGATTTGGTGTGTGGCATGTGATTATTTTACAGATACTTAATGAAACAAAATAAAAGAAAACCTAAAACTACCCGTCCCCCCCTTTCATCTTCTCTGCGCTGTTCCCTGCTTTCTTCTTCCTCTCGACATTTCTCCCTCTTCTCTCCAATCGCCCGCCATGACTCGCGCCCTCTCTACTCTCCTACGACTTCGCTACTCCTTCTTCATCTATTTCTGTTTCGCATGTTGATTATCTTCTTCTTCTGCATAAAAAAATCTACAAAACAATAGAGGTAATACGAAATGGGGTGTTAACGGTAGCTTACGATAGTGGTTCTTTGCTTGCGGTGATGTTTTGAGAAAGCGTCTGAGCACTTGCGATGATGATGCTCTCTTGATCTGAGCTCGAGGTGTAGCGGCTTCGGATTTGAAACTCGGTGATGATTCCTGGGTATTTTGGTGGTGATTTCTGTTGCACCCTAAAATTTGCCCACCGGTTTTCCGAATTTGATTGGCTTTTGCTTCGTTTTCACCTACATATCATTTAGGTCGCATTTTTCCCGTGTTATCGGCCGGATTGAATTTATCCGGATTTTAGCCGCTTTGCTCTCGTTTCAGGCAATTCAAATAATTAAAACGAGAAGTTCAATGTTGAAATCGAGCGAAAGTCACTTTCTTTTTTATGATTCAATCCGTATCGATAATATCGACGCATTTCGGTGCCCACCATTTTTCCATAGTATTTTTGCATTTTATTGCTATTTTCATCTTATTTAATTATTTAGAATAGTTTTGGTTTTATTTTTATTTATTTAGAAAAATATTTAATAGAAATAGGTTTTTTTTTTATAGAAAATAGAAAATAGATTCTTATTATTAGCTTTTATAAAATATCTTTATTATTTGTTTTTATTTATTTTTAGGAATAGATTTTGTTAATTTAGATTTATTAAATTAATTAGTCTAAGATTAATTTAGAGTTAATTAGGATTAATTTAATTTAGTTTTAATGTTTTAGTTAGAATATAGTCTTTATTAGTTTTTTAATTAATTAATTAAGTGATTAGATTAGAGTTGGTTGTATAGTTTGATTAATAGGATTGTTTAATTAAGTCAATTGAGTCAATAGTTAGTTAATTTATGTTTTGGAGTTAACCGTGTCATTTATCATCAGCATGTTTCATTAGTCATTAATCCATCATCAGTCTATTAATCAGACTTAATTAAGTCATTATTTGGTCAAAGCTTTTCCACGTGTCCACTTGTCCCTTATATAGGGACTATTCATTGTCTCTTTCGGAGAACCAGAAAACCCTAGCCGCTACACACTCCAAGTAGCCTCGAAACCCTAGTTACAGGATCCGCGTCCTTCACTCCATCTCACCAACATCATCACCAGTAACTCCTTCAAGCTTCCACCATTTTCGATTTTTCTCAACCACCTTCAATCCATGGCCTACACCCCACTTCCGTCTTCGAAACTGTGACGCGAACTCACCCCACCACTTACAGTGAAACTCAACCAAAACCATAACCAGAAACCTGTCTCTCCATTTCTGTTTCTCACCGTTTCTGCAGAACCAAGTTTGTTCACCATCCTCCAACAACAACTTCTAAAACCCTATCGTCCCGAAATCACTCACAAACTCACCTTCAAACTTTTCTTCAAGGTTCAACCATGAATCAAACCTTCAAATTTCATGACGTTCGAAACACAACCATCACCGTAAACAAACTCATGATCTAGATTCCCAAACCTATTTCCGTAAACCTCAGCAAGCCACCGCTACCTTCCATCATCAACAGTCATAAACTACCGTAACCAACCGAAAATCACCGTTTCTCAGAAACCCATAACAAACTTCAATCTTAACATCTTCAATCTCCATCTCTGAAACTCTCTACACAACCGCTCATTCACCACCGGCGAACCACCACGCGAAACAATCAACTCGAACCCCCTCTCCTCCAAGCGAAATCCAGAAACCACTCACACTCAAACACCTCCATCAGCCACTCGATTTCCACTTCATCTTCTCAAAACAACCTCCATTAATGAACACCATAACCTTCAAACTCAACGAACTTCCATCTGAAACCCAGAAATCGTCCAACCGTCTTCTTCGCTCGAAACTCCATCTCCAACAACTCAACCCTCATCAAAACTACAACTTCAAAAACTTCAACCTAATCCCCAAACTCAAACACAACCAAAACAAGAATAGAGAGAGATTTAAGATGAAGATGGAAGGTTCAAAGAATAGATCCAAAATCAAAAAAAGCAAACTTGAGCCAAAATTGATCCGGTTGAAGCTTGAATTTGAAAGTGAAAGATGAAACCTGAGACGGAAACGAAAGCGCAGTGAGAGATTGAAGGAGAAAAGTTCACGCCGTGAGAAGGTTGAGGGAGG